>JZKD02S1741766.1:61164-79743 GCA_000966675.3 Picea glauca | reverse complement strand
TGTCAATATACCAATCAATTTTCTTGTGTTGGGCTTCTGGATAAAGCGAGCATTGATTATTTTTTATTTTCCATGTCTCTTGTGGTTTTGATATCTGATTGTTAATGTTTTTCTTTGATTCCCTAGTTGGAATGGTTAGTCTACAAATCTTCACTATGTGACAAAAATTGTTGCATTTTTAGCATTCTACATCACTGCTCAATGAACCAAAACTATTTTGGTTTTTTTTTGTATGCTTCATAAGATCTTATGGGATAAATATTATTTAAGTACCTTGCATTGTTGCTTTTATTCCTGGCATAGGCTCTACAGTTTACATATTTATGTCCAAAGTTATCACAATTAAAACAATAATCATAAAAGAATATTTGATACCTGGGAATAGATGATCTTCTTTGTGATGCACTCATTCTGAATTTTTCTTCTTGAGTCTTATTTATTTCTAAAATTTTCTTCTTCGGGGGCTTGCATTCTTCCTTCTTGACTGAATATATGACAATCTATGCATATATTCTTTTTTTTTCTTCCTGTTTTGTTGTCTTGGAGATTGACCCTTTCTCACTATGTACTTGATTGTATCCTAGTCTGGATTTTTCATCTGATGATATTTGACTACTGATGATTTGGTACAATATTATGGTGCTCTTGTGATACATATCTTTCGTTTGAATATATTTGTTACACATCAAAATTGCTCAACTGGATAAGTGTCGCATGTTCCTCTCAATTGTCGTAAGTGTTGCATATTCCTTACAACTTTCGCAAGTGTTGCAAGTTGTTCACAAGTGTCACAAACGTTGTTCAAGAACACTGCCATAATGACGACACTAAGGAGGCACTTAAAAAATATCATACACTTGATTTGTAGAAGGATAACTGGTTAACTGAACTCAAGGAACTCTTAACACCTGAGGAGAGCTCTTAAACAAGGGTTTTGAGGGTGAGCGCTCCCCTACATCAGCCTTAGGAGCACTGGCGCTCCCCTATAAGGCCTCAAGGAGCGTTATAATGCTTGCCTACCCCTCTGAAGGAGAGTTATCCACCTTTGGAGCAATGGAGCTTCCCTTAAAGCTTCCTAGGAGTGCTACAGCGCTCTGATGCCCCTTTTGAGGGAGCACTGCCTAATATGAGGTAGTAGTTGGCCCGTTGAGGAGAACAAGGGGAGGATATTTCAATTTTAGAAGGCAGTTGTGTTTGAATTCTTGGTTCCATCAGGAGATCCCTGATCTAAGGAGGGAGTTCCTCAACTTGTTCTAAATATAACTCAATAGGTTAAGCTCCTATTAACCTATATAAGCAGCTCTATGATGGTGAGAAGGGGGAAGAATTGCTAGCATGAAGCCTATGATCTCATCAGAAACACACAGTCAGCCAAAGGAGAGTGATCAGTGAAGATGTTGTCATCAAGGTTGTGGATCTTTTGAGAAAGGGTTAGACGAAGGGGACTTGACGAAGCTGTCACCTTCGCATCTACGATTGTAAGTATTGTTGTTGTTATTCTCATTAATATGACACGCTTGGCCTGTTTCTTTCTAGTTTGTGTCTAATGTTACATGAGCTTATCATTGATTGATAGATATATTTTCAAGATAATATCAATAGAGTAGGAAGTGGTCATATCTTGTTTTCCTACAGGACTCAGCGAGGAGCAACGGATTGGAGCTCAACTCGGCGCGTGCCGGGACAAACATCGATAAAGAGGTACTCCCGTTCTCCTTCCTTCTCATGTGCTAGTTTGTATAGATTTGAAAGGAAGTGAGTGTCCATGTTAAGCATTTTCTGTCTTAGATTTAAGGTCAAGCTCTTTGAGGCAATCTACCTGTCCACAGGGATATTTTCCTACAATAGAAACTGGCGACTCCACTGGGGAGATAGCCTCAAATCGAAACTTCTTGTTTTGATTTCTCCTCATTGACTTTGTTCTATCCCTTGATTGTTTCAGACCTGGTTCACTCCTCTTTTGATTGGTTTCATGAGATGATTGGCTCCCTATCCCATCATACTCAGCCTAATTGTCGAGATGGAATTACAATTTTTGGATTTTTTGACACTTTTTGGAGTTTTTTGAACCTGGCGCCCCTGTCCCTGTGTTAACAGAGCGCCAACGCTCCCTAATAGCCTTACACAGAGTGCTATAAAACTCCTTGTCCTTGACAATAGAGCGCCAGCCCTCCTTTGGCCAGTAAACCTTCCAGAATTGTTTTTTCGGGGTTTTTCCTTTGTGTCTCTCTTGCTGGGTAACCTTGTGAGTCAATCCTTCTTCTTTCCATCTTTGACATCTATCTTTTTCTTGGAGAACAAGCATCTTGTTGTTTGGATTTTGTAGCCTTCTTCACTATTGTTGTTGATTTTTTCTGCCATTTGGAGTTTGAAACCCATGCATTGTCTTTCTCTCCTCGTCAACTGAACAAAAAACGATGGTGAAGGTCATCAAAGGTCTACATATCTTTTCATTTGGTTTTAGTTAAGATCATTGTTCTTCGATTTTTTCTTTTGGGTGTGAAGTTTGACTTCTCTTTGATTGTTTATTTTCTTTCGCTTCTTGTTTTGATCACAACAAGAGGGTATATTGTTTGTATGATTCTTGCTTGTGTTGGTCTGATTTCCATTCATCCAAGAAGATAATTAGCAAGATGAGCATGGTGATGAATTAATCATCATTCATATGCCAACAATAAAAAGCATCTTCATGATTGATTATGCATGTTAGAAGGCATCTCAAAAGATTTAGCATCATATCAGGATTTGATTGAAGAAAATTTGTTTGAGGACATTCCTTATTTGTGCTTGTTAGTGGAAAGAACTCTCTCTCTCCCTTAGATAGATGTTCATCGAAAAGAAATGACTGCTTATCATATTTGATGCATTTTTGGGACTGAATCACAATTCCATTCATTTCACTTCCATGCACCCCTTTTTGCGTAAATAAAAGCTATAAAATCAACGCTAATTAAAAATTATTTAGAACTTTTTCATTTCTAGGATCCTCCACCAATAGTAGACTAGGTTTAGTACTTTGGATTAGGCTGTGAGCATAACTCTCCAAAGTTTCCAAAACAAACAGTAGCATCCGGAGTTAGGGAGAGTCAAATCCAATCATCGTATAAGTCTGTCTGGGATCCCCCTCTAACACAGGGGTTATGCACAAGGTCGCATTCGGGTGAGCTATGGGGACTAACCCTCTGTGGTTTAACTGATTGTGGTGGTCAGATCGTATTATGGGGATCACTTTGAGGTAAATCCACAATTACTGTGTGGAAGCCTTTTAGTTGATTTTGGGCTCAATACCCTGCCTGTACGTTCGGATCGGACTGTCGATTGTTCCCGCCCAGGGGTTGACTGCAAATTGGTAACCTTAGTGACCACAATATTTAGGGTCTTAAATAAGGTGATGGTGATGGGAAGTCTCACTGTACCTAGAGCAGACATTGGTCAAACTCACTGGGGTTCCTTGGAGGGTAAATCCACAATTACTGCGTGGAAGCTTGCACCAAGGCGTAAGTCTGTTAAGCAAGTCGCCATTGTAACTGTTCCACCCTATCCCCGCCCCTTCTTGACTTGATCACGTGACGTTGGATTTCATCACCAACTAGTACGGTCATCGAGAGAAGGTCTTGTTTGCTTGGTTGTGATTCTTAGATTTTGTTAGCGTGTGTTGTTTCTTTTCGTTAGTTGGCCCTAGATTTTCAGTGTGTTCTTTCATTCTCCACAATTGAGCCCGTAGACGATCAAGGTCTTCGCCGATCACATAGGATGCCAGGGCTGCCTTCAGAAGGCTATCAACCCTTACCTCCAAACCCTCCCGAAGACAACCGCCGTAAAGAGGTAGAAAATCCATCTAATGTTGAAAGTGCTATTGCTCCTACGTTAGATAACCCGAAAGACACTTTGGTCACAGTTGTGAATCCCACTTCGGTGACCCCTCTTGAACCACTTTTACTTCATTTAGACTCCCTTGGGAATGTCATAGATGAAGAAGTCCCATGATTACCGGAGAGGATTTTTACCGAAACATATATGGGATCCACGGAACCAATCTTTGGTGAAGAATATAGGACTCCTATTCATCCTGGTACCGCAGTAAATACCAATCCCACATCTGCTCGTTCTATTTGGAGGACTTCATCGGGACGCGATCTCTATGAAAATTTTGAATCCTTTCGACAACCATTCCATCCTGATAACCCTCCCAGTGAAACAGGACCATCCGGTCAAACCATGAGTCACCCAGTCGATCAGGTTGTTAATCCTACTGCTACACCAGCACAAGTCTGTCCTAATGATGGACCCATCACATCTGCTCACCCGAGAATACAAACCCCTACTGGCCAAACACAACCGGTTGGAGGGAAACAACCATCCAACGCACCTTCTCCTCCTGGAGGACTACCGTTCCATGGCGGGCCCACCCCTCCTGGGGGACAGCCCCCTTTTCATCCTCCTCCTGAAGGGAAACCTACATTTTCCAGTCATACCCCGGTCATAAATCCACCACTGGTAGGGGGGCAACCCCCATTTGTTGGAAACCCTTCATAGCCCTGGAGAGTATCTTCAGGAGGCACTTTTACTCAACCCCACATTGGGGGGCACTCTTATAATAACCCATTAGGAGGGGTATCTAATCATGTTCCTTATGGGACATCTTACCCACAATCTTATCTGGGCGGCATCCAAAACACCACCTGGAGTACTCCGGGACCATAGTCTTATCCTCCTCATGGGTCTAATGTGTATCCACCTTCGGTATCTACTCCTTACCATCCTCAAGGGAAAAATGTCTATCCTCCTCATGGGAAAGAAAATCACCCGGCCTATAATGCTCAAAACCCACCGGGTCATGCCAACATTTCTCATTCATCATCGAATCCTTATTATCCTGGCCAACAACAACCATATGTAGGAGGACCTACTGGTTACAACTATCCACCTAACCCATATTATGGTCCTACTGGTGTTCCTATGCCGCACCAGTATCATTCGCAAATTAATCGACATCTACCTTTCCTTGCGACTCTGGATCTCCCAGACTTATCTCAGTTAACTAATGATCTTATTTCTCATTCACCGGTTTGGCCAGTCATTCCAGCTAAACTTCCTTCTGATATTCTGAAATTTGACGGAAACCATGGTGAAGACCTAAACAACCATGTTATGACTTTCCATTTGTGGTGTTCATCAAACTCCCTCATGGATGATTCTGTACATTTTCGTCTTTTCCAACGAACACTTACCGGTTCGACAGCAAAGTGGTACATTGAACTACCACGCGCTTCTTTTCATGATTTCAATTCCCTTGCCATGGCTTTCCTCATGCACTTTCAAATGCCTATTCGCTACAAAACGGGTACTAAAATCTTGACCTCCCTTCGTCAAACTAATGTCGTGCATATCTCTGACCATATTCATGAGTGGAGATGACGACGAAGGATGATTAGGTTCGTCATCCCCAACATACTATTGGCGGAATGGTTCACGAAATCACTGCTACCACCGATCGCTCGCGATGTTGCTATGGGTGGTGCGGTCATAGAGGAACAAGCCATCGCTCGGGCTCAGTATTTAGATTTTGTTTATTCCCAATCTGGTACTTTTTATGATTTGCTTCCGAATGCTACTCGAGCTAATACCGATCCATCTAAACCATCATCCTCATCTCATGCGGATGGTGTTATCGGATCCGTCAAAACTAAACCCATTTCTCAATCGCTCACACCCTCCTCTACCTCCCCTCAAACTCAGATCTTTGAGGTGAATCTAGTTCAATATGCCCCTTCACAACAATCTAGAGGTAAGAAGAAAGCGAAGAATAAATCAAAAAGTAATAATGAACAAACAAAAAATCAAACACCTGCTGCCGAAAAGCAAACACAACGGAAGTTGAAATTCTCGTGTCTCATTTGTGGTGATGATCACTACACCTGAGATTGTCCACATCGTGATGAAGTGTCCAAAATTTTCCAAGGAAAGTCGCAACCCATTGTGCTTACTCATCCTTTTCCACAGCAGCAATCCATGGTTGCTCAAACCCCCTCACCTGGGGGCAGCTCTAGCAATCCTCATGATGAGGACTCGTCGAGTGCACATATTTATATGTTTAATGGGATCAATTTAACCACTCACTCTAAGGCATACGATACACCAAGTAACCCTGATAAAGGAAAAGACGTTAATGATATTGTCACTTTACCAGATCCATCATTGTCCTCCGTTAGTCTTCCATCGGTTAATCCTCCATCTGGACCACTCCAGATTGAGAAACCCACGTTCGACTCTATCTTACGCCCTCCTAAAAGAACTATCCGCAAAGATACCTTTAATCCTAGTTCACGTGCCGCCCAGAACTACAACATTGTTGAATATTTGGCCCAAGCACCATGTACTATGTTTGCATTAGAAGTTTTACAGCACTGCCCCAGTCAACGTAAAATGCTCTTAGCCACTCTTGGCGTTGTTGATTCTGATTCATCCAACCAGATCATGTTTAACCTAGATAATTATGTGTCTCGACTCTCCCACCAACTTTCTTTCCAAGTTGATGTTGTTGTTCACAACCAACAAATCCATCGAACTATCTTGGATGAGGGAGCCTCGACTTGTGTTATGTCTTTGGCGTGTTGGAAAGGTTTAAAATCACCAGCACTCAACAAATACCCAACGATGTTACGTGCCTTTGATGGGCGAGGTTTTCATCCTCATGGGATTTTATAGTCCTTGCCCATCCAATTGGGTGGAAAAACTGTTACCATTGATGTCGAGGTGGTCGATGCTCCCCTCGATTACAACTTGTTACTTGGAAGGAGTTGGTTTTATGCTATGACTGTTGTTGCCTCATCAGTCTTTCGATGTGTGCAATTTCCTCATCAAGGAAAAATCGTCACTGTTGATCAGTTGGATTTTTGCACACCTGATGCTCGCATTTTTGCACAATATTCCTTTCCTGGGAGACCACAAGATCACATATGAAAGCGTTGGTGTTGGCTTACTGAAAGATTCTAGCCTCATGGGTACCTTCCCTACACCACTTCCACCAACCACACATCACATTGCCACCGTTGATATGATTTCGACCACGACTTATCAATCTTTGGAATTATCTGACCCTTGGATTGCACCTTGTCCGTTGGAATTTGATCCACTAAGTGATACCGTGCCACTTAGTCCAGCCGAAACATCATACGTTTCTACCCAATTCACTTCAACCTCGTCAGATGACCAACATCTATTGGCACCCGATGTTTCATCGATGTAATCACGGTCGAGTTCCTTGTCGTTTGCAATCCACTCCAATTCCCCAACTCTTCTTATTCCATAAATGTTTCGCATTGACAAGCTACCTTGGGATAATCACCATCCCCGATCCTCTTTTCTTCCCCTTCATGAATAAGTTCGGGCAGATATACAATCTATCTCCCCTCCTGATGTCGATTTTCTATCACCTCCCATGTTTTCAACTTCCGATGATTTGGATCCGGTAGTTGACTTGGTGATTTCTTCAATAGGTTTATTGGAGCCTAATCTCCTTACCCCTATCACAACCCTCGACATGTGTTCCTTCCAGAGTGATTCTCTTCCATCCGGCGAAGATCTCTTGGAATCCATGACTGAGTTTTGTCCCTTGACATGGTACCCTTCCAAAGCATTATCCTCTCGGAAGCCATGATCAAGAAGCAACCACGAGCATAATTTTTCTTCTCTGTGGAAAGCTCGTTAAAAAATGAAATAGAGGCTTTGAGCATAGTTTTCCTCTCTATAGCAAGCTCATTAAAAAATGAAACAGCAATCTAGGGATCGAACTTGGAACCTTGAGCATAGTTCTTTTCCTGTGTCAAGCTCGTTAAAAAATGAAACAGTCACCTCTCTTGAACCTTCTTTTCATCCACCCTTCTCCTTTTTCTCATCTACTAGAGAAATCGGTGACGACCTCAGAGCCGATGAATGAATCGAAGCTTGGAGGGCATGTCTCCAGCCTTCGATGATCATTTTGGAGCTAATCCACCAACTTTCAAGATGGGGGCATACCCATCTTAGTCTTTGTTCTTTATCATGCTCATAAATACATGAGAATGCAACCGGGTAAACTTTTATCTCTTTTTCAGACCCGTACGGATATATGAACACACGAAGAAGGAACCCCCTAGAGTCTCCTTTAAACCCTTTTCAAACTCTCTAAATATGAAAAGATTGTAGAGTGACCTTGCTTCTTTTCACACTCATTAAAATGTCAGAAAGGGCATCTTTCGAGCGATATTTTATCTCTTTTTCGGTCTCGTTAGACTACTGTACAAAAAAGGAACTGAGAGAGTTCTCTTTTAAGTGTTTTTCCAAACTCTATAATCTTGAAAAACCTTTGAGTTTTTTGTCTTTGGACTCGTTAAAGAACACATTGACAGGCCCATATGGGACCGATCCCTTGCTTCTTCCGGTTCGTTAAACAAAGGAAGATGAATTTACCGAAGGTGAGTTATATCGAGCATGTGTTATCCTCCTCGAGCTCATTAAATCAAAAAGAGGTACTCATCCATCTAGATGGGGGGGAAATTGAAAGGAGCAAGCCAAGAAGTCTCTTGAGAACATCATCCAGCACTTCTTAGAGTCGCCCTTGAACATGACACTTTCTCATTTGCTTGCATCATAATCCGCTGAACCTCTACACTGAGCCAATCCTTTGAGTCCCTTTCACGCCTTTGGGTCACCCGACGCAAGTCACCATATCCACTGCATAAGTGTTGGTCAACGTCATGTTTTGTTGTTGTGCCCCAGTGTTCAAGGGAAGTATCCGCCTCGAGAGTCAGCCATCCCAAATATCTTGCTTCAAAACCTATGTCAGTCCATTTGATCCACCAATTACATATCTATGTCTGTTTCGTGTCGTTGATGGGGGATACATCAAGGCCCTCCCTCGACGAGTCTATTCTTGTTGACTTCAACACATTATCCATGAATTAGACTTAGAAACCAATTGGTACTTTGGGACCTGCATGCCTCAATGGCAGGCCTCCTCACATTCAATAGTAGGTTTATATCATTGACCTCTGATCGAATGATTCCACGGATGTTCAACCTCAGCTCATCTATTCACATTCGCTGGAATGTAGTAGGGTACCTTGGGAATCATTGACATTAATGGTGATCTCCCTCGCGCTTGTTAACGACTTACATCATTGACCGGTAATCAAGTGGTTTCTACCATGTTCGACATCAAGACATATATTCACATGGTTAGAATCATACCACATTGAGATTGGTAAGAAGACCCTGGGTTGAGTAACCACTCTGATATATGCTTTGCCCAGGCTACGAAGGAGTTTTTATTGGACAAAGAACACATACACTGTTACATAGATCCACTTTGTATTGGTCGTGGCTATGTCTTGTAATCTCGTAGATCCACTTTGTATTCTTCGTGGCTACGATCAGTCCGAGTCATCAGAGTATAGATCCACATTGTATCTTCGGTGGCTATACCTTCTTATCAATACAATTATGGATCCGCAGTGTATTTTATGGCGGCCATATCTTGCAAGTCTTGATCACCCAAGCATAGGTATGCCTGCCTTGGGTTTCGAAACATGTCATGATATTTGTTGGATGTTTTTGTGCAGCTTCCATCAGGTTCTTCGAGTCTATACCCTTGCTTGAATGTATACAAATCATTTTAGTTATTAGTTCGCATCTTCTAACTTCATACTTTGGGGGGCATTCTGTTACACATCAAAATTGTTCAACTGGATAAGTGTCGCATCTTCCTTACAAATTTTGCAAGTGTCGCAAGTTGTTCACAAGTGTCGCAAATGTTGTTCAAGCACACTGCCATAATGACGACACTAAGGAGGCACTTAAAACATCTCATACACTTGATTTGGAGAAGGAGAACTGGTTAACTGAAGTCAAGGAACTCTTAACACCTGAGGAGAGCTCTTAAACAAGGGTTTTGAGGGTGAGCCCTCCCCTACATCAACCTTAGGAGCACTGGCGCTCCCCTATAAGGCCTCAAGGAGCGTTATAACACTTTCCTGGCCCTCTGAAGGAGCGCTATCCACCTTTGGAGCTCTGGTGCTTCCCTTAAAGCTCCCTAGGAGCACTACAGCGCTCTGATGCCCCTTTTGAGGGAGCGTTGCCTAATCTAAGGTAGTAGTTGGCCCGTTGAGGAGAATAAGGGGAGGATATTTCAAGTTTAGAAGGCAGTTGTGTTCAAATTCTTGGTTCCATCAGGAGATCCCTGATCTAAGGAGGGAGTTCCTCAACTTGTTCTAAAGATAACTCAAGAGGTTAAGCTCCTCTTAACC
The DNA here is from genome assembly GCA_000966675.3 of Picea glauca. NCBI lineage: Eukaryota > Viridiplantae > Streptophyta > Pinopsida > Pinales > Pinaceae > Picea > Picea glauca. Next base: position 69,457 of record JZKD02S1741766.1, on the reverse strand, counting down.
TATATAAGAAGCTCTATGATGGTGAGAAGGGGGAAGAATTGATAGCATGAAACCTATGATCTCATAGGAAACACACAGTCATCCAAAGGAGAGTGATCAGTGAAGTTGTTGTCATCTAGGTTGTGGATATTTCGAGCAAGGGTTAGACGAAGGGGACTTGACAAAGTTGTCATATTCGCATCTACAATTGTAAGTACTATTGTCGTTATTCTCATTAATATGACATGCTTGGCCTGTTTCTTTCTAGTTTTTGTCTGATGTTACATGAACTTATCATTGATTGATAGATCTATTTTCAATCTAATATCAATAGAGTAGGAAGTGGTCGTATCTTATTTACCTACAGGACTCAGCGAGGAGCAACGGATTGGAGCTCAACTCGGAGCGTGCAAGGACAAACGTCGATAAAGAGGTACTCCCGTTCTCCTTCCTTCTCATGTGCTAGTTTTTATAGATTTGAAAGGAAGTCAATGTCCACGTTAAGCATTTTTTGTATTAGAGTTAAGGTCAAGCTCTTTGAGGCAATCTACCTGTCCGCAGGGAGATTTTCCTACAACAATATTTTCTTTAAGAGACTACTTATTTTTCCAAGATTCCAATCATTTTCTCCTTTTCTTCTAACTAACTTGTAATAATTTACTCAATTCTTATCTCTTCTTCTATTTGAATTTTTAGACTCATGATCATCTAATCTATTTATTAAGAGTTGGAATTCTAATATCCCTCTTTCATTTTTAACTCTACCTTGAGTGACTTGTTTTTCTTCCTTTCTGTTGGAAAAATAGGATCGCGGAGCAATAAAATAAAACAAATGCGGAAATAAAAGACAGAATATACACAATACAATAGAGACACAGATATATGCGGTTCACCCAGTGTGGGTGTTACACATGAAATTTGCACACCTAGGTACCTCACCCTAAGTGTCGTAAGCGTCATGTAAGTTCCTCATACACATTGGCACTATGGAATAACCTATGTCACAATCCCTAGTAAATTTGGAGGAGGAATATATTACATGAAGGTCAAAATACTAATTGCACATGAATTATTATTAATATTTCTGAAAAAGAAATTAATTAAGTGTGAGAATCCACCTCACATTTGGTTTCCTATTTTTTAGGGAAGGTGGAGGATCTCATGGATGGTTGAAATATTTTCTTCTTAAAATACTTAAGAGATATTTCCTCCCTAAAATCCTTACGAGATATATTCTCCCTAAATATCTTTCAGATCCCTTTTTAAGTGGATCTGATGAGAGATCCTCTCCATGGTAGTTAAGCCTCCAAATCCTATATAATGAAGGATTTGCATGGAGAAGTGGGGGATGGAGGATTTTAGAGATACCAAACTTATGATCTCCTAAGGAAGAAAATTGGAGGTATCAAACTTATGGTCTTTGGAACTTTGTGCAAGGGTTGGTTGAGAAAGACTTGGAGAGGTTGTTGCGACTTCATCAATGGTTTGTAAGTATCTCTTTTGAGTTATCATTAATATATATGTGCTTGGCCTATTTCCTTCAAGTTTGTGTACATGTTCATGAATTTGTCTCTTTGGATAAATCTAGTTTTAAAATAATCATAATAGAATATGAAGTATGTTTTGTCTTCGTTATCTATTGGACTACAAAACTCGTTGAAGGACTTGAAGATCAAGCTCAACCTGGATCAAGCGAGGAAAAAATTCATAAAAATATACTCATAATTTCTTCTTCTTCTTCCTTGACTATTTTAGCTACATTTAATTGAATTTCAGTGTTCAAAGTTAGCACCTTTCTGTCTTGGTCATAAAGGTATAAGATCCAAGAGGACATTAACCTGTCCGTAGGGGAATTTTCGTACAACAGAAATTGGTGACTCTACTAGGGATCGACATCGATTTGTATTTTTTTGGATTTTCCCTACCCTTTTCCCACCTTTTAGGTCAATTTTACTGGTTGTTCATAATCCATTACCTTTCTCCCATCTTCACTAGCAATTTCACCAATTTCTATGCATTCTGGGTGAGTTTTTTTTTAATTTTTTGGCTCTTTTTTTAGTTTCTGGGAAGATCAATTCCCCATTGTAGGCCATATCAGTGCACTAATATATAATCAGCGCTCCCTTACATTGATTTACAGAGATGATTTTTTCCCTTGAGAGACAAAGCGTTGATCTCGTTCTTGGAGGATGTTTTCCCTCTTCTACTCAGATTTTCTCATCCTATTTTGTGGAAATATTTATCGAGACTTTGTATGTTGGTTTGTGAAGTTCTTTAAGTTGAGATTTGGTACTTAGCACTCCTTATTGTCTTTATTGGAGCTTTAAATTTTTTCATAAATGTGAAATTGCCCTTTCTTGTTGCTTGGTTTGTCGGGACAATTTGAGTGATTTCTCTATCTCCCTATGTTTTCTTGGATTCTTCATTGCATTTTCTTGTACTCCTTGAATGCTTGTTGGATGTAGAAACCTTGATTGACTTCTTGTTAGAACAAGTTTATACTTGTTTTCTTTCAGTTCTCATTTCTTTGACTCTTTCTTCTAATTGAAAGTAGTGGAGATTTAAAGGATTTGTATTTACTTTATTTATACATTAGAATCAAACAAAGAATATAGTTTCACTCTTACTTTTGGGTAGTGAAACTAGCTTGCATTTGAAATAGAGAAATTGCATGGTTTTTGGCATTTTGGGACATTGTGCATCTGGGAATGATAAACGTTTTCTCCTTCTCATAATATAGCTTTCATCGAAGTGAAATATTTTCATTCTCATTTCTTTTCCTTGTTTAGAGTCGATCAAAAAATCATTTAGTTCATGCCATTTTCCTCTTGAGTAAACAACAACCTTAAAAATCAAGCACTAAACTAAAATTTATAAGACATTTTTACATTTTCTGGTAGCAAACCTACATTAGCTTAGGATGTAGGGTTCTGGAATAGGTTTAAAGGATAACTTTCCAAAGTTTTCAAACAAACTTATCATCTTGCGTTAGGGTGACCAAATCCAATTTTCATATAAGCATAGCTGGGATCCCCCTCTCACACAAGGGTTACACACGAGGTCACGTTCAGGAGAGCAACAAAGATTATCCCTACGAGGCTTAATCATTCATAGTAGTCAGATCATATATTGGGGGTTCTTATTGAGGTCCAACTATCATCATTTGGTCTCGGTGCTTAGTGAATTCTGGATCTGTTCAGGGCCCTCTGGAGTTTTACCGATCCACTTGTCATCAATTCTCTTCAAGGATTTTTGACTTGTTATTTTTTCCATACGTTCGGATTGGACTTTGATTGTACCCACCCGGAGGCTAACTGTGAGTTGGTGACATTAGTATCCATAATACCTAGGGTCTTTACAGAATGTGACGGTGAAGGGAAGTCTTCGTTGTACCTGGAAAAAACGTTGTTCAAACTCACTTGGGCTCCTTGGAGGGTAAATCCACATTTGTTGTGTGGAAGCTTGCACCAAGGCGTAAGTCTATTAAGAAGGTCACCAACGTAATCGATCCACCCTCTCTTTCCCATCCCCTTCCTATATGGATCCCACGATGTTGTATTTCATCACTAACTAGTGGTTTCATTATGGGAAGTTTTGTTTGATTGTTTACTTCTCATATTTGTAGAATGTGTTGTTTATTTTCTTTAGTGGACCTTACGTAGAGTCAGTGTTAATGGCATCAACTCCTGGCAGTACCAACGGAGGAATCCCTTTTCTCAGGGAACCTTTCACCTTTCCTTCTTTTGGAAATGTTGGTCCTTCATGCATTGCCACACTGAGTCTTCTGGGACTCAGGATCAGATTACCAGTTTGATTGTTCCCCACTACGGTAATCTCGAATATTCCCAGTACTTCAAATGCACCTAATGCTTCAAATGTAAGTACACCACACACACATCAACCTCATGTCGAACTTTATCCTTCTTCATTCATCAGGTCTCCTTCCCTTTCTCCTTCTTCACCTAGTGAAAGCTCTAAAGCGAGTAGCCAGGTTGATAAGAAGAATAAGAAACAAAAAGAGAAGAAGAAGAATAACCGAAAAGGGACCAAGACTCCAACTACATCAAATGTTGGATCCAAGAAACCAACTACTATTAATCATACTATAAGTGCCAGTGAGGTCGATAAGACTACAATGAATAATCTAAAACCCAAATTCCCTTGCAGTCTTAGTAAGTGTGGCCAATTTCTGAGTGATTTCCTTGGTCTTCCCAAGTTCTTATAAGTGTGGTGTTTCACGTCATCGGTCCATGTTGGACATACTAGTGATTCCCCGTTAACTAGTGAAGTTAAGGTTGGTAAGAAGAAGACAACTGTCAAATTTGCTTGCATGTTATGTGAAGGTGATCATTACTCTCACATTTTTCCTCATATGGACAAGGCTTCTTATCTTTTGGAAAATCTTCAACTTCCAACTGGTTATTGTAAGATTCCTTCCAACCCATCGTTAGTTGATGGAATGGTCAATCTGGTTCCATCCACAGCTAGTTTGATTGATCAGGTGGTCAATATGGTTTCATCCTCAGTTAAGCCACTAACCAAAGTATCTGATCCAGTTCCATCATCGGTTAGCCCCACTCTTCATCTAAAGAGTGAACCCAATGTGGTCAATCTGGTTCCTTCATCGTTCAATCCCACTCCTCCTATGAAGAGTGCCAAAGGGGTCGATTTGGTTCTTCCATTGGTCTATCCCACTACTCCTTTGAAGAGTACAGCCAAAGTGGTCGATCTGGTTTCACCACGAGTTGATCCCACTCCTCATTCAAAGAGTGATGATGTCACTCAGGCTACCTCATTAATATTGATTCACCCAGACAAGGGGGCACTATATCCATCTCGATGGTACCCCCTTCAAGAAATCAGATGATATCTATTGATTGGAATAATTTGATAGAACCCCATCTTCCTTCTTACATGCCTTTCCAAATCACCATGAAGGTTTGTGATAGGAGTATTCCTAACACTATAATATATGAAGGTGCCTCTATTAGCATATTATCTGTGAATGCTTGGAAATATTTTGGTTCACCACAGCTTGTACCCGTGAATCAAAATCTGTTGACCTTTGATAGAAGAGATATCCGACCTTTTGGAATCCTTCTTCATTTTCTGGTTACTTTGGGAGGAAAAATGGTTTATGTTCATGTGATGGTAGTTCACGACCCCTTGTAATTTAACCTACTCCTCAGGCAAGATTATGTTTATGCTATGAGAGATTTTGTATCCACTCTTTTTTTGGTGATGTATTTCCCTCACAACGAAAACATAGTAATGATTGACCAAATTTCTTTCATTGACCCTCATCTGATGGTCAACCATCTGCCTTCCTTGAACATTCCTTACATGCCAACAATGTTCACACCACTGCAGGTCAATTATGTATTGACCTACCCCATGCGTTCAACCCCGCATGAGAGGGAATATCTCCCTTCTCCTGACTTAGATATGGTAGTTGACATGGTCATCTCTTCGATAGGGATATTAGAGACAGATATCCCTACCCTTATCAAGTTCATCGACATGTATTCCTTCCAGAGTGTTTTTCTTCCATCTAACGAAGATATCCTGGAAGCCATGGCTGACGTTTATCCCTTAACATGTATTCATTCCAGAGCATTGTCCTCTTGAAAGCCATGATCAAGAAAAGCTATGAGAATAGTTTTCCTCTCTGTAGAAATCTCGTTAAAAAATGAAACATAAATATGGGTACTAAACCCGGAGCATTGAGCATAGTTCTTTTCCTATGACAAGCTCGTTAAAAAATGAAACAGTCACCTCTCCTATCAAATCGAGTCTTTAGATAGATCTCATAGATATTGAGTCGAGTCTTTAGCTAGATCTCGTAGATGTCGAGTCAAGTCTTTCGTTACGTCTCGTATTTGAACCTTCATTTCATCCACCCTTATCCTTTTTCTCCATATAATACAGAAATTGGTGACAACCTAAAATTCGATGAATGAATTGAAGCTTGGGGGGGCATGTCTTCAGCCTTTGATTATCATTCTAGAGTTAAACCATTAGATTTTCAAGCTGGGGGCATAGTACCAACCATTCATGGGTATCCCAACCTTTGGAAATTACGTTGGTAATTTACAAGCACAGTTTAATTTTGTTTCAATCTTGTGTAAAAATGAAACCAATACCAAGCTTAGTCTATGTTCTTTCTCACACTCGAAAAAACATGAGAATGTAACCGAGTAGAATTTTATCACTTTTTCAGACTCGTAAAGGTTATATGAAAAAGGAACCCCCTGGAGTCTCCTTTAAGCTCTTTTCAAACTCTCTGAACATGAAAATATCGTCGAGTGATCTTGCTTCCTTTGACACTCGTTAAAAGGTTTGAAAGGGAATCTTTCAAGTGGTAGTTTATCTCTTTTTCGGCCTCGCGAGACTAAAATTACGAAAAAGGAAAACCCTGGAGTCGTCTTTAAGTAATTTTCAGACTCTCTAAACATGAAAAACCACCAAGTTTTCCTTCTATAGACTCGTTAAAAATCACACATTGAAGGGCCCATATGGGAACAAACCCTTACTTATTCCAGTTCATTAAACAAAGGAAGAGGGACTTGCCGAAGGTGAGTTATATCGAGCATGTGTTATCCTCCTCAAGCTCGTTAAATTTAAAATAGGTACTCATATATCTGGGTGGGGGGGAAAATTGATGGAAGTGGGTCAAATTTTTGAGAATCCTTTATGGCAGCTTTTCTCACCCTTGAACATGGCACATGTTTGCATCTCATCTTACATTTGGGTAATATGCTTGTCTCTGACTCATACCAATTCCAAGTGTTTCCATATGGTTTTGTCTAGTCGAAGAGTGCTCTTATTGTCATCACATTACATTTTTGTACTTGTTGAGTCAATTCTTCCAAGTCAGTTGTCGTGCCTCATCATGTTCAAGAAAATTTTCACTTCAAACCATCCATCTACAGTATTACCAGTTTCCATTTCCTATGTCAGTCCATACTCATTTGATTCACCATATTACATCACTTTCCTATGTCAGTTTTGTGTCATTGATGGGGGATACATCAAGGCCCTCCTTCAATGAGTATTTACCTGTCAACTTCAACACATCATCTAGGAATTAGAATTAGAAACCAATTTGTACCTTGGGACTGGCATGCCTCAATGAAAGGCATCCTCGCTTCCGATAGTGGTTTTACATCATTTTCCTCAGATCAGATGATTCCATGAATGTTCGACCTCAGCTCATTTATTCACATTCGTTGGAATGTACTATGGTACCTTGGGATTCATTGACATCATTGGTGATTTCCCTCACACTTTTTAACGGTTTACCTCAATGACCAGTAATCAAGTGGTTTCTACCAGGAAAATCTCCCTACGGACAGGTAGATCTCCTCAAAGATATAGACTCTTAACTCTAAGAAAGAAAGTGATTATCATGGTCACTGACTTCCTTTTAGGTATACACAAACTAATGCATGAAGAGGAAGGAGGAAAGGTGCACCTTTTACCGGTGTTTGTCCCTGCACACTCCGAGTTGAGATCCAATCTTTCGTTCCTCGATGGATCCTGTAGAAAAACAAAGTACGACCGCTTCCTACTCTATCAAGATTAGTCTGAAATAGATATATCTACTAAAGAGACAAATTCATGTGAGATTGAACAAGAATTAGAAAGAAACAGGCCAAGCAAATTATATTAATGAGGACAAAACATTACTTACAGCTGTAGATGGATTGCAGCAGTTTTGTCAAGTTCTCCTTGCCTAACCCTTGCTCAAAAGCTCCACGGTATGAATGAAGATAGCTTCATTGATTATCCTCCACTTCACTATGTATCACTTATGAGATCATAAGTTTGGTATGATTCTCCACCTAGCTCCCTTTTCACCATGAGAAAGCTTTTCTTATATAGCCTTGAAGAGGCTCAACAACTTGACATATCTTTGGGGTGAGTTGAGGATTTTTCTCCTTTAGTTAGGGATCTGCCCTAAGATCATGGCTTGATTGAGGATTCGAATCCAAATTGCTTATAAGAGTGAAAAGATCCTTCCCCCATTCTTCTCAACAAATCAACTGCTGCCCAGAATAGGTAGTGCTCCCTCAAAAGGGCCATCAGAGTGTTATAGTGCTCCCAAGTAGGATTTAGGGGAGTGATAGCACTCCTAAGGGTAGGAGTGCTCCTACAAAAGGGAAAATGAGTGTTATAAAGCTCCCTGATAGATTATATGGGGGCGCCAACACTCCTAAGAGAGGTATAGGGGAGCGCTCCCCTCCAAAAACTCAGTTTTTTGGGTGCTTTCAGATGGCAAGAGGTTCATAAGCCTGTTGACTCATTTCTCTTC
>JZKD02S1741766.1:2447-14098 GCA_000966675.3 Picea glauca | reverse complement strand
TCTTGAATATCAGCAAATTGCATGTGTTCAATTTAACTAGAATTCTAGATCTATCGGGGTTTCTGCAGGAATTCTACATGGTATCAGAGCTAGATTGAATCTAGTGGATTGTAAACGGTTTTATTTGCAGGTAGAGATCATCAAGAGGTGTAGAAAGAAGCAATGGATCATCTCTCTCAGACCACAAAACTCATTCTAAATCCTTTCAATTACTTCGAATGGAAGACAGAGATCTCTCTGCTCCTCCAAAGCAAAGGGCTTTACAGGGTAACAATGGGAACGGAGAAAGAAACGACTGTTGCAGTGGAGAAGATAAATTATTTCAATAAATTAGATGAATAAATTGGGTTTATATTCCTATCAATTTCCATAGATCTCCTCTTTCATGTCAGTAGAGCCACTACTCTCGATGTGGTTTGGACCACATTGGAAGGACTATTCGGCAAGCAGGATGCAATGAGAGTGCATCAACTAGAGAAAGAAATCATATCCCTAAGTCCAATTCATTTCAGAAACCTACAAGAATTCTTCACCAAGTTCAAATCCCTCCTCATTGAACTTAATGCATGTCGAGTCACGAAAGAGGAAGAACAACTCATCCTTTCAATTCTCTCGAAATTAGGCCCTAAATATTCCGTATTTGTGTCGTCTTTTCAAGCATCTAAATTGACTCAGGAAAAATGGAAAATGCCTCCATTGAATGATTTCATTGTAGAATTGACTCAATATAAAGCTAATTTATTCCAAATGGGTGCCATCAAGCATTCCAATAACTAATCACTTGCGGCTACTAATGCTCCAAAGAGCAGTGGAAAAGACAAGAAAAAAGGAACGGGTAAATTTCCTAAATTGAAGAAGGAGAGATCCGCACAATCTTCAGATAACTCTTCTAAGCCTAAGGGTAATAAGAAGAAGGAAAGATCACTTTTCAGATACTGTTCCAAAGGTTTTCATCCCGAATAAAATTGCACGAGGAAGACTATCGATGAGATGGCTAAGCAATTGCAGCAACACAATCTCACGGTGCCCGAAAATGCAAAGAAGAAAGATGATAACAGAACGGGAGGGAGAGCATGAGATGGTCATGCTTTAATGGTTTTCACATTCACTCCATCATATTGGATCCTTGATTCAGGTGCATTGAACCATATGGTTGCATCAAAAGATGAATTTTCCTCCATCAAAGAAACCACCAGATCCCCAATTTACTTGGGAGATGCCACACCCGCAAAGGTGTGCGGAAAAGGAATTGTTGATCTTGAAGGGGGTTGCTTCAAAAATGTGTTTCATGTTCCCTCTCTGTCCACAAATCTTCTCTTGATATATCAGATCACTCATTCTATATCTGGAAGGAAGGTGAATTTCACTCCAGACTCCGCAGTGATTACCGACATTTCCACAGGCTCACAACTTGCACATGGAATTGCAGATCACAATTCTCATTTATATTTATTCTCCCACTTTGTTCCTAAATCCATTAGCACTATATTTCTGTCACAATCTAATTATATCAACAGGTTATGGCATGAAATATTTTTCCATCTAAACTATAAGTACTTGCATCAACTCAACAAGGAAAATATGGTAGAAGGATTGCCAGCTATTAAATTCACAAGCGGTGTATGTCAAGGATGCATTCTTGGAAAGCATCCAGAGAAAAATTTTGACAAAGGGAAGGCACAGAGAGCTTCTTCAGCTATTGGGATGATTCACAGTGACATCACGGGCCCATTCCCGTAGCCTTCAATCAGTAAGGCTTGATATGTACTCACCTTCATAGATGATTTCTCTCGCTTTACTTGGGTATTTTTTTTTTAAATTAAAATCGGAAGTATTTGAATGCCTTATAGAATTTAAAGCACTTGTTGAGAATGAGTCTGGGTGTAATATTAAGATAATTCATATTGATAATGGGGGGGAGTATGTCAACAAATATGTGCAGCAACTTTGTATTGACGCGGGTATACAACTACAACACACAGTGCCATATACACCACAGAAGAATGATGTTGCGGAAAGGAAAAATCGGTCCTTAAAAGAGATGGCCAATTGTATGCTACAGTCGAAATCATTAGCTCCCAAGATATGGGCTGAAGCTAGTAATTGTGCAGCATACATTTAGAACTGAGTTCCTCACAAATCACTCAAAGGCACCACTCCTTTTGAATGTTGGACCGGTAAGAAACCGAAAGTGTCGCACTTTCGTATTTTTGGTTCACGAGCATGGGCTCACATTCCGAGAGATAAGAGGAAGGCTTTGGAGCCTCAAAGTGTTGAATGCATATTTGTTGGATATCATGAAGGTTTCAAAGGATATATATTTCTGGACTCTCACACTGAAAAGTTCATTCTAGCTCGAAGTGTGAAGTTTGAAGAAGAATCACTGCATGGTTTTTCAGAAGACCCTGTCGAGGAACCGCTCATTGTCACTGATGAGTAGGAATCAGAAAATTATTCAAGCACTTTAGAGTAGCTATCAGAGAAAAATTTTGGGTGTGATATAGAGGATGAGGAGCAGGTCATGGCTTCTCCAACTCAGTTGCCAACTTGGGCAGAGAAAACCCTGCAAGATGCAGGTGAACTAGTCGGTGATCCTGCGGATACAAGAAGGACTAGATCACAGTTTTTTGGGGTTCCTCAAGCCTTGGATGCCACAGAACCTTTGCTAACCATACATTTATATATGTCACTTGTTTCAGATCCAAATTCACACTCTGAGGCTGCTGGAAACCCACTCTGGAAGGCTTCCATGGATGAAGAGTACTATGCTCTTATGGACAACAACACATGGGACTTGGTTCCACTTCCAAAAGGAAGAAAGCTTGACGTTCGATGCCGATGGGTATATCGAAAAAATATTGCTGCAGATTGTGATATCAGAAAGTACAAATCTCGACTTGTCGCAAAAGGATACTCCCAGGTACATGGCATAGACTACACAGAGACATTTGCACCTGTTGCAAAAATGGACTCCATTCGACTAGTTTTGGCCATTGTCGCTTCTCGCAGATGGGAATTTCATCACATGCATTAAATCCATGAGCTGATCCATGACAGAGTAATTTCACTGCAGTCCTACCCCACAGAGTAGCAGGTTGCAGACATCTTCACCAAGTCCTTCACTGCAAAGAAATTTTTAGAACTGAGAGTTATGCTTGGAGTGGTGGAGACAACTGAGTAGGTCACTTTTGGCCACTCAACATTTTTTTTCCTCTTTTGGGTGGGGGGTGTTTTCCCACGAGGTTTTCCCTCTTTCCTCTTTTCATGAGGATTTCTTTTATGTAATGAGTACCTAAAATGGCCAAGTTGTCGGGACTCAAATTTTTTGTCATTACAGTTAGGCTTAAGGGCGGGTGTTTGAGCATAACCCTAACTTACATTAGTTTATACCTAGATTAGACTCCTAGATATTGGTTAATACATTCATTTACACTTTATTTCACTGAATTTGGCCACATAGAGAAGAAGGGTGCCTCACCCCTAGATTTTAGGGAAAACTATTAATTTTAGATCAAGACTCAACTCTCGGTTCTTGATTTTCTCGATTTATTCTTGATTTTCTTGATTTATTCATGATTTATTCCAACTCCCCCATGAAAAAACCCATCTATTATTGGGGAATGCACACCTCCTCTTTGAGTGAGATATTTATTCCTTAATGAAGATTTTTGTCGTTACTATTATTAGTAACTACTATTTCGGGTCAGTTAAGTGAATTGGAATTGCTTCTCTTGTCAGTTAAGTGAGAGTAAGTGAGCTAATTTGCATCACTTGACGCTTGTGGAAATTAATGAGTGTGTGACATGTATCTTTAGTGGTCTAGGTCAAACTATGTGGTCTCCCTTAGCTTATGACACCTATTTTAGCTATTTCTAGCTTTTTTTGACTAGAATTTCTATGTTGGAAAATCTATATATTCACCTTCTCTATGTATATTCATTTTTTATTAATATAATTCTCTGATTTATGGAGCAAAAACTTTCTCTCATCTCTTGAATATCAGCAAATTGCATGTGTTCAATTTAACTAGAATTCTAGATCTATCGGGGTTTCTGCAGGAATTTTGCAGTACGAGGGCATCAGGCCTCTCTTCCCGCGATATGCAGATGGGCAGTGTTGTTGCCACGATAGGGGGGAGGAAGGACCAATGAGTCCTTTGATGATGACTTTTTTTCTTGGTTTTCGTGACATATCCTAGTCATAGAGGATTACCCTTATGCTGGGATTGACTTCTCGAGAGACCCTGAGGTACCGGTACCTCCCGGCGAGGGGTGAGGATAGATGGGTAAGTTTGCATCGTTTCTTTTTTTTGGTTAAACATATGTAATTTTTATGTTGTTTTTTATATATATCATTTTTTTTATACCATAGCATTTGACTGATATGTGTCTATTATGTGCAGATGTGGGGCCAGTGCGACCAGCGAATTACGCGAGGAATAGGCGACATCATCAGCTAAGGGCCGCACCCGCCGCCACAAGGAGACCACCAAAAGTAGGAGAGATTCCAGCCAGTGAGGCTGAGAGGGTTATGAGATTAGTACAGATAATTTTTTCCTAACTCACTTGCACAGTCCTCGTGGTAGAGATTGAAGATCTGGCACCATCTATGCAGCCTCACGTGATGGGGACGCCACGGACATGGGTCTGGATTTTTTGGCGTTTGGAAAACACTGTTGATTATTACAATAGGGTCCACAGGCCCTGTCCTTAGTTAGGCTGGAATTTTCACATGCCGCAGGCAGTACTTGTATATTTTTTGAGGGCATAAGCCCCATGACTCGTTATTGGTCGTATTTTTGAGGCGCATGTGCCCACCTATGTACTCTGATGATTTTGATATTATATATGGATTTTTATGTCGTTTTATGTCTTATGGATTATATTTTTCTTTAAAAATGTATTTACATGTGCATGTGTATGTCTTTCTTATATGTGTGCGAGATGCCAATCTAAGATTTGATTAGATAGAGTATCTGTGACTTGATTTAATCTCCTAGGAACATGAAAATATGTAATATAATCAAAGCTTTGTTCTAAGAGACGTACCCTAAGGAATTGTCGGTGTAAAATAGGATCATAAACACAGTAGACTCTGTTTAACTGAGACACAACCAGTTGAGTGTCTAAATAGACCCTAAGGTGAGAGATACCAAATGACAGAGCGTCACAAAGCAACTCAATAATTGTGATGCATTCAGCGACATTGTTTGTGGTGTCGCCTAAACATATACCTCATGAGGATAATAACTGGCCCTGAGGTGTAAAAATTACCCAAGCTGTGGAGGAAAGCCTTCGAGTGTGTCGACCAACACTGTCTGCATACCCAACGAACACCTTTGATTCACTTGACATCTGCCATAGTGACAAAAGATAACATCAAAAATGACACATCCATAAAACCAAAATAAACCAGAAAGTAATAGTACAAAGACTATACATATGTTACAAAAAGTTACCCAAGGTGACCTACCTATGAGTAATACTTCTTGAGGTAGAGCCCATTTCTAGGCTCCGCCAAAGCATTTCCCTCAAAGTATATCAGACGATAAGCACCCTTTCTTAGAACCTCTTTTACGATGAAAGGTCCAAACCACATGGGTTTGAATTTGCCTGCCCCCGGGGAGTCCTTATCCTGGTCATAGACCAGGACAAGGTCGCCTTTAGAGAAAATCTGAGGATGAACGGACTGATCATACTGACACTTGAATTTTTGTTTGTGAGCCTCGTTGGCCAGGGCCGCATCACGACGCTACTCAAGTTATAATAACTTCTCTTCAAGTGGAGAAGTGTCTGGCAGTAATTGTACTGCCAATTTTAGGGATGGGATCTGACATTCTATAGGCAATACTGCTTCCAACCCATAAACGAGTTGAAAAGGTGAAAAACCGATTGTAGTCTTAACAGACGTTCGGTAAGCCCATAATGTCGAGTATATCATCAAATGGCAATTTGACTTGGCCGAATTGATCGTTCGTTGTAGGATGGTCTTAACAGATTTATTTACAACTTCCACCTGACCATTCGCTTTGGGGTAGTAGGGTGACTGTTCTTTCTACAACCCAAGCTTTGATGTTAATTCGATCATCATTTGGTTCTAAAAGTGACTACCATGGTCAGTGACAATCTCTCTCGGGATGTCGAACCTTGCGATTATCTGGTTGAACAAAAAGAGAGTTGCAGTCTCTCCATCATCTTTAAATGTTGGCATAGCTTCGACCCACTTCGTGTCGTAGTCTACGGCTACAATGATATAATGGTGCCCCCTTGCTGAAGGAGGGTTGCATGTAGTGTAATCAATCCCCCACTTGGTGAAGGGACCAACTGTGATGACAGGAAACAAGGGAGCAGGATGTGCCCTCATATTCTAAGAGAAGATCTGACATGGGTGGCAATTCTTGACCGATCCGATACAATCTTTGATTAACATTGGCCAGAAGTACCCGGCTCGTAAAATCTTTTGGGCTATTTCCAACCCAAACAAATGACCACCACATGCTCCAGTATGGCAGTCGTTAATCGCGATAACTGCTTCTTCATGAGTGAGACATCGACGAAGGATGAAATCTACACCTCGGTGATACAAAGTGTCGTCAAGTATGATATATTTCTTAGCTTGATGGCGTATATGGCGACGCTCATCGCAAGAAGCAGAGGCAGGGTACTTCAAAGTCTGGAGATATACAAGTATATATCCATACCAGGGATCTAAAGATGCGACCAAAAACATGTCTCCTCTAATAGGAGACCCTTCAGGCATAACCTCAACGGATTCAACTGGAAGTTCCTAGATGAGTTCCACAAAGACTAGTGACTTTTTGGATTTCTCCGAAACAAAATCTAAGTCAAATTCCTGAAGGACAACTATCCATCTACTGATCTTCCCGCCAATGATGCATCGTGTTAATACGTATTGAAATGGATTCACAATGGCAATGATTGTGATCTTGCGAAACAAAATGTAATGATGGAACCGTTGAACAGCATGAACGACTGCCAATGCCAGTTTTTCAATATGGGAATAATTGAGTTCTAGTCCAACCAGGCCTCAGCTCAGGTAATAAATCACATATTCTGAGAGGAATTCATCCTCCTGAACTAAGAACATACCGATAGTCGACTCTGTCGCAGCCAAGTACAATAAGAAATATTTGTTATAATTAGGTGGTCGGAGCAGAGGGGCAGTCGTGGGGGCATGTTTCAATGCATTGAAAGAGTGTTGAGTGGCTTCATCCCAATGAAAAGGGACATATTTCTGTAGAAAATGCATAAATCCCTTTGTGATCTCGGCATAGTTGGCTATGAAACGCCTCAAAAAGTTCACTTTTCCTTGTAAAATTTGAAGTTGAAGGATTGTACGCGGGGGAGACAATTGAAGTATTGCCTCCACCTTGAGAGGATCGACCATGATCTCTGTTATTGAGACTATGAAACTGAGCAGTCATCCTGACATTACGCAAAAGTTGCATTTGTTTGGATTCAAGCGAATCTGGAAGTAGCGACATCGCTCAAAGATAAGTCGGAGGTGTGTGAGATGATTCGTCCTCTTGCGAGATCGTGATGCTAAATAATATAAATAGGCTTCGACTATATGCTTGATATCATGGAAAGCAAAAGACATGGCCCACTGGAAGGTAGCTCCAACATTTTTGAGACCAAAATGCATCTTACGATAGGAAAATGTAACCCATGGACAGATGAAACTTGTTTTGTGTTGGTCCTCAGGTTTGATCTGGATCTGATTATATCTCAAAAAACCATCCATGAAAGAAAAATCCTTGCAACCGTCGCATTCATCAACTATCTGGTCAATGAATGGTGTGGGAAAATTATCTTTTGGACAGGCTTTGTTCAAATCATGAAAATATGTACATATGCGAATCGTGCCCTATTTCTTGTTGACCGGCACAGGATTTGACACCCATTGGGTCAAATGGACAAGATAGATAAAACCTACTTTGAGTAGTTTCTCTACTTCAAACTTAATAGCTGTTGCTTTTCTGGGATTAACTGAATGAAGCTTTTTCCGAACTTGCTTAGCATCAGGATAAGTTGTGATTTCATGCTCGACTATTTTTGGATCAATGTTTTTCATTTCCTCATAAGACCAGGAAAAAACGTCGCAGAAATATTTAAATAAGTCTGTGTAGATTTGAATCTCTTCAGGGGAACAGTCATCTCTGACGAAAACATTCTCCATGACGCCAGGGGTTCTGTAGATAATAATCAGTATAGTTTCAGTGATAGTTTCCATATTACCCTTGGCG
This sequence comes from Picea glauca, assembly GCA_000966675.3. NCBI lineage: Eukaryota > Viridiplantae > Streptophyta > Pinopsida > Pinales > Pinaceae > Picea > Picea glauca. The sequence goes on along the minus strand of JZKD02S1741766.1, from coordinate 5,832 downwards.
TAAACTTCATGCGTAGCCAAGGGATTGATAGGAAAAGACCTATCTCCAGTCATAGTCAAGGTGAATTCCCCTGCTTCGATTTTGCTTAACTCTGGGAGGAAGTATGATCTGTGATAGAGATCGTCCTAGGGTTTTTCCAAACTAGTCATTACTTCAATGATTGCTTCATCTGAGGGAAAGACTAAGTCTAACAAATCGGTATCAACAAGAGCACCTTGAGCCCAAATAGGCTCTAGAATTGGATCTAACTCATGTGCATGAGTTCGATCGTTGTTGGCTGAAGCTTGCTGGACTAAAGAGTACGCTGCTTCTGTCACAGACAAGGGCATGGACATACCATGGTGTCCTGTCCCTTCCAACATGGCTGATGGGGAAGGAAGAATCCACGGATCGTTGAAGTAATTCATGTGAAACGACGAAACTTGGAAACTCTCAACCTTATGGTGGTCTAATATGAACTTGACATCTCCTTGAGGAGGCAGGTAATTGAAAGTACCCATCAAAGGTGGGCACAAACCAACCCCTACGTTGACAATGCCCACATTGAAAGTGGTAATAAGAGTAGGTGACGGAAACAAAATGGGCTAGTCAATGGCCTTCCAACATGCCAACGACATGACGCATGTCGAGGCTCCCTCATCAACCACCATGCGAAAAATGTTCTGAGTAAAACATTTCGTGGGGTAAGCCACTACTATCTGAAATGCTACATGGTAAGGGAGACAAGGTTTTAATTCGGTTGTATCCAGCATGATTGTACCTGGATTACAATTCTCGGCAGATCCTAAAGCAGCTAACAAATATTTCCTCTTGGAAGGGAAGATTTGGAGGACCTCCAAAGCAGACATCACACAAGGGGTTTGAGACAAATCCTCCACCATAGAATAGTTCTGGGCGGCCCTTGCATTTGGGTTGTGAGAAGATTTCTTGAACGCACCTTTTGGGATGTGCGTCATAGTTTCAGCCAAATTCTTCTCGATCTGGAGAGGAAGAGATGGGATTTCAGCTTCTTTACCTTTCTCAGAGGTTCTTGACTTACTGTAGTCATGTGCTCTAGTCGATATAAAAGCATCACCTTTCATCGTATACACACTCGCAGATATAGGATTGTTCGAAGATGAAGAGGGTCCTTGACTGCCCCCTTTCATGCTTGTAGAGGCTTGTAACACCCTATTTCCCCCGACTTGTAAATATAACTGGACTAGCCAAGGACTATGGCAAACTCATAAATGTGAATATGTGATGTAAATGGACCTTGAGGAAGAAGTCAATGAATGTGAATAATATTTTGAATTTATTGCAGGACTGCTGAGAGGGGATGTGCAGAAAAAGAGACCATGATGGCGGTGGAAGGCCCCTGAAAAGGTGGCGTTAACTTCCACCGAGAATTAAATACCGTATTTGGACTCCACTGGCCCGGAGATCCAAAAGTGGCTCGCTGACCCTGAAAATTCAATGCCTCGCAGGCTGGTAGGCGGATGGCTTGATGAGGGATGGGATGGTGAACCACCCATCCGTAGAGCCATCAGGCATGATCAACGCGAGGGTAATCGTTCCACACGTAACCTCGCAAGAGGATAAGGTGTATGGAAGAAGAGAATGAGAGGGCAGACGCGAGGGGAAATCTACCATTACATAGAGTGAGTGATAGCAGAGAGGAAGGATTGCAACCTTCGCTCATGGTCACTGGCAGACAGAGAGACACAGTCTCAGAGCATCGTGGTCTCATCTCGGGGGTGGCTAGTGGTAAATCCGTTGGGATTCGCTGAGCCTACGGTTGCGTGGAAACGAGAACCCCTCTCAGTAGTTGCACCCACTTCTGGTGTTATCTCTGATAAGTGTTTTACATATTTTGTCTTGAAATTCATAGACTGATATATATATATATATATATATGTAGATATATGCTCATAGAACTGTGAGATTGTGAATGATTTCAGTGTAAGAATGTCTGTGCAGTGTTTGATAAGAATGAATAGATATATGCTTATAACAGAGGAAACCGTGCATGACTTACGTTGATAAATGAATCAAATTATGTCTAGGATGAACCCCGTTAGGCTTCCCACCCATTCTCAGGAAGTTGTTTCCCCTTACCGTCTCCAGGGATGCCCTAGAATGGGTCTCATCGCAGAGACTTTCTCTCCTTAGAAGGGTTCACCAAGAACCTAGAAAAAGGACTTGAACGTGCAACTCTTAATAACCCTGTATGAGGAGGAATGACCCTCTTAAGATTTTGAGGTAGCAGCATAGGGATAAGTAACAAATCGATAGACGAGATCATGTCGGAAGAACCATGGTCATTCGCGACCATCAGATTGGCGAAAGTAGTAGTAGTGTTATACCCCTTACTCCTTTCCCCTCTATCTTCGTGAATAGCGAGGGAATCGGGATCGTAGGTTCCCTAATGTCCATGAGAACATTTGGACTGATGCTCTTTCCGCATCCACGAAGTAGTGGAAGAATTCACAAGGTGGGACAATCTGAGTCGATGGATCTCATTCAGAAATCCCATCGGCCGTTGGATCAGGTTAAAATGTTCGGAGTTTAGTCTCCGGAGTGTGTGCAGGGAGGACGGACCTAAACCGTTAGATCTTGGTCCAATTAACCATCGGTCGTTGGATCGGACCGGAGTTGTCCGAGGGTTTCCATCGAGAGTCGGGATATCGACCTTCCTGCGGAAAGGAGATCAGGGAAGTTCAAAGGGAAAACCCCGGTAAAATCTGAGTCGTCCGTTTGAAGAGACATGTGTCAAAATTCCGTAGAGAGTCAGGATATCCGGCATCGGGAAATCAGAGTTCTCTAGGTCGTGAGAATTAGGACGCTATAAGTCTTGAAACAGCGAGATCAGATCTGAACCATCCATCAGGGTGGGATACGTGGCGGAGATCATAAGAGAGTTGGAAAATTGGGAGTTCTGTGAGCAAGAGGTCGGGGAAATCCATAGTGAAACCGTCGATACAATCAGAGCCGTCCATCTGATTGGAATGGGTGGCAACCATCGGGACTCTAATAGATAATTCCCTTATTGTGTTGGCGTTTGGCGGAGTCTGAGGCTCAATATGGACTGTCCATCCATTTAGGACGCGTGTCGGAGAGATGGAGCCATCGGGATATTGGCATTCGGGAAATCAGGATTTCTGAGGTCGAAAGAATCGGGACATCGAAAGTCTCGAAATCCTGGAGGAATCGAGACTGTCCGTTTGAGGATACACATGGCAGACATCGGAGCCATCGAGGAAAGCCCGATAAGGAAGTCGTCTATTAGCATTTGGGTCATCGAGAAATTGGGGATCCCGGTGACAAGAGGTTTGTGCACTTTGAAATCGCGAAACTCGATACCCCGATCAGTGGGGGACAATTGTCAGCGTATTCGAAGTAGTGG
>JZKD02S1741755.1:84060-98091 GCA_000966675.3 Picea glauca | reverse complement strand
TCCTCAGGTCGAGGGCTGCCTCTAGCACGAGACCCCACAACCTTCACCTCACGGCTTGCTATGCTCTCCTCTGGTCAACTTCAACTCAACAAAAAAACCCTCGTCATCCTTCACCTCATGATCCCCTCTATAATCGGTTGGACATTGACAAATATTCATCATCCTTCACCTCACATTCTCCTCTGCAAATAGTCGAACGTTTCCAGAACCCACCGAGTTGCACCTACCTTTTCCTCCAAGTCTGAACCCTTGCATAGACTAAAAAACTATTGTGCAAACCTAAAAACTGAATGGCTTTTGGAACCCTTACATGGCTACCTTTTCTCCATACTTGAACCCTTGCATAGACTAGAATAATAAATGGTTTTGGGTGAACCCTCGACTTGAGTTCTCTCTCCTTTGAGAATGGAAACAATGAGCACCCTCGATGACATACTTTGGTTTTGGCTTCTCTTCTCTCATCAAATGCGAACTTTGACATACCTTCTTCACGTCCTCTCTAATACCACTTGTTGGTATTCAATATAGTCAACATAACAATAAAATGTGAAAAATATGACAAGAAGACAAATAAATAACACACAATATTTACATGGTAAAACCTTGAGTCTATGTCAAGGAAACATACATGAGGCAAGGTATTGGTATATTTTATTATTCAAGGCTTACAATTAGGATTACAACACTTAATTACATTTCTTGGGCATCAAATATATATATGAATATTGAACCGTTATCAGAACTACCACCCGTACGAGAACTACCACCCCTTATACAAACTTCCACCAGTTTCATAAACCAACATTTACATAAGTAATTTTAGTTTTACATTTTATTTAATTAATTGTTTTCATATTTTAATATATAAGAAAAAATACCATAGTGAAAAAACTCGTTATCGTGGGGAAAGACCAGATATTTTCTGTAGACCAACCTGATTCCAATAACCCTTTTGAAGTCATCACTGAGTGACCTCTTGATGTATTTATTAAAGTCAAATTTGTTATTTTCTGACAATTGAACCTATGCATAGTTCAAACAAAGAAAATTTGCAACACTTTCACATGAATGAAATCGTTGCTTAAATAACCAAGATGCATTGGAAAGGAATAATTTGAAGTTATCGAGGCACACAATAATGAATCCATGGATGAAAATCTAAGAAAAGTTAAATGCTATACTAGAAATTAATATCTCTCAGATTGCATGCAAACCAAAAACTAAGAACTATTTTCATGGAAGATCAGGTTGTATATTGAATCACTTACAACCCATTTAAGAATTGGTGTTCTTCTCCATAAATTCATATGATGAATTACAAATGAATTTTGATGGGTTAATGAAGAGAATACGAGAATGGATTAACCACATAGATTTTTCTACACACACCACACAAGAGAATGGCATATAGGTCACATGATCAACCCATAAGTTCTTGCTTCCATTAATTCACTAAGAAATTATTTATACACAATTATCTCTCAAGGAATAGTTCTTCTAGAGTGTTCTCAACTACCTCATTCATTACATATAATAAAAAACTTATTACCAGACATAATTATTCTAACACTCCTTAATCAAGACTAGTGAATGCTTATACAATGCCTAGATTCTATGTATGAAATTCAAAACAACTCAATGGCTTCAGCATCTACAATACCTAGGTTTTGTCTATGAAATTCAAAAACATCTATTTCCAATGGGTTTGTGCATATATTAATAAATTGGTCTTTTCATTTATAAAACTACAAACAAATTTCACCATTTTTTATAAACTCTCTAATGAAGTGATATCTAGTATCAATATGCTTATTTTTTTTCTCAAGAACATGATTCTTAGATAGAGCTATGGTTGAATTGTTGTCACAATAGACTAGATTTGGTCCTTCTTGTCCTTGTTGAAGTTCATCCAATATTCATTTTTACCAAATTGCTTGATAGTGTGTTTTTACTATTGTTGCATATTCATTTTCTGTTGATGAAATCTCTACAATGGGATGCTTTTTGGATGCCCATGGAATCACACCTAAACTAATATGAAAGAAATAACCTAAAGTACTCTTTTTTTCATATAGGATACATTAAAATTCATTGTTCTTGAGTATAAAATACCATATCTTGTTGTTCCTGCAATATATCTCAAAATCATTTTTCCATCTTGCCAATGCATTTATTTAGGTGTCTCCATAAACTTGGAAATCAAGCTAACTGAAAACATAATGTCTAGTCTAGTGGTACTGAGGTACATAAGGTTGTCTCTTGAACAAATTAGGATCTACATTTGAACCTTTATCTTCTTTGTTGAGTTTTGTTCTTGTTGTTAACAATGTGGGTGCTTCCTTGCAATTCATCATTCTAAATATTTTTAGCACATCCAATGCATATTTTGTTTGACGTGTACAAACATTCCAGAATCTAATTGTTTTTCCTGTAAGAAAAGGAAGTACTTCATCTAGCCCAAATATGTGATTTACCACTTTCTAATCTAAGAGTTATTAATCATTCATCCTTAATTGATTTAAAATGTTCATGAATTGATTCATGTATTGGTCTACTGACTCTAACTCCTTCATCTTAAACTTTTCAAAAATCATTCTTAAGGTATACGACCTGAATATATTTACCTTAGTAATACCTAGATAGTTTCTTTCTAAGATGTCCCACGCTAGCTTTGAGAATTTACCCGCAGAGATCTTAGGAAATATACTGTCATCCAAGACATTTTGGATGAGATAGAGTGTTTTTGCATCCTTCTTCCTATTATCTTCGAGCTTATCATTTTGAGCATTTTTCAAGGCTTGCTCAACTTCCCTATTAACAGGTTTTGCATACCCATGAGCTACAAGATCCCAAAAAGCCTAAGAATGTAATAATGTTCTCATTTTGATTGATCAAACCTCATAACTTTTTCATGTGAGAAAAAAAAATTGTGGTTGCGCAATACTATTACTACTTGAAGCCATTCTTTAATTTCTTATATGCCAAGTTACAAAATTATTTTACTTTTACCAACAAAGTGAACCTTCTACTTTAAACCAATATACACTTCAAAAAGGACTTTTAGCTTCAAATTTCTCCCAAAAACAAAATTGTTTTGACCTTTATGCATATGAACTCAATCACATAATTACAACACTCTATCCCTAGTATTGCATTGAAAGCAACATTTGAGTGTCATGTTGTCATGTTGTGCCGCTATTACTATGAGTGCAAATTCAAATTTTCTTTCAGACTAACAATAATATTGCTAGATAAAATACTTTGATTAAGAATTTCTACTTATTTGCGATTGTGATCTCATGTCCTTGAATGTTTTCCTTTACCACTTGCTTCTTACAATCCATGTGAAAGGAGACCATGACGACATATTCTCCTTTGATTCTATAAATATACACCAAGTTCTCATAGATCTGAGTGAGGACGCTTAGATCTAAAGCTTCATCTCACAAATTTGAGTGAGAGAACTCAAATTTGAAGTAAATAAGCAAGATTTCTTATATAAAATGGTTTCTATCCTCCACTGTTGCAGTGGTAGGAACAACTCAATTCCCATTTAGGAAAATATGAACAATTATGGCATTGGATGGGAGCAAAATTGAAGGATCTATGCAGACCTATCTATGGACTAGATAATCACTACAACAACAACATAATATCATAGAAAGTATATCCGATGATAAAATTACAATACCATAGAATCAAGCTTATATTCCATGTATAAACAAAGAAGAAATTATTATTGAGGTAGTTGCACAAAAAAGAGGCATTCATGAGTGATCAACTTTAACCTTCTAAACTGTACAATATGTAGTGCCTAATTAAAGGAGTTCATAGCCTCATATAACAAACAGTTAGATGTTCCTAATTGAATTCTTGCAACAATTTATTTTGGAAAATGACTCATGCATTTTTCATGCATTATTTAGACAAAAAAGCTATATCTAAACACTAACTGAAAAAAAATAAAAATGAAAATAGATTGCATCATGTCATTTGATTGACTAGAGTGCATAATCCTGCATCAATTACCAACATACTCCCCCTTGATGCTGAGAGGGATGACAATATGATCTCGAAGTTTCAAAAACTCGACTTTTGCAACTGCCTTAGTGAAAATGTCGGTTAGTTGTTCTTGAGTCTTTATGTACATTAGTTCTACTTCCTTCTTTTGCACCAAATATCGAATGAATTGATACTTCAAATCAAAATGTTTTTTTCTACTATGATGAACTGATTCTTAGTCAATTTGATGGCATAAGTGTTATCACAAAAGATCATTGTAGGATGAATTTGTTTCTCTCCAATTTCTTCTAGAAATTTTCTAAGTCATAATGATTGTGTACATGCAGAGGTGACTACAACATACTCTGCTTCTGTGGATGAAAGTGACACTATAATTTTCTTCTTTGAGCTCCAAGTAATCAAATCTGAACCAAAAGAGAAATTACCATATGTAGACTTTCGGTCATCGAAACTACCTCCCCAATCAAAATCACTAAAGCCAACAAGATTAAACCTTTTATAAGTGTAGTAATGGATACCAAAATTTAGAGTTCCTTTCACATACCTCAAAATCCTCTTTGTTGCCTTCATATGTATTACGGATGGCTCTGTCATGTATCTTGAAACAAGAGAATCCGGATAAACAATATCAGGTCTTGTGTGGGTTAGAAACATCAAACTTCCAACAATACTTTTGTATGCTTCCTCATAAATAATTTCAACACCATCATCTCTACATAGCACAATTCCATGAGTAGTTAGAGTGGAGGTTGGTTGACAATCAACCATATCAATTTTTTTCAACATATCTTTTGCATACTTTGTTTGAAAAATGAAAATTCCGTCCTCATTTTGAGAAACCTCCATACCCAAAAAATATTGCATCAAACCCAAATCTTTCATCTCAAATTCATTTATCATAGAAATTTTGAATTCATCCTTCATCTTAGAAATTCTACCCATATATAATAAGTCATCAACATACAAACTTACAATAAGAATATCATTACCTTCTTGTTTGTAGTAAAGTGTAGGTTCACTCTTACTTCTTCTGAATCCATTCTTTTGAAAATATCCATCAATCCTAGCATACCATGCTCTCAGTGCTTGTTTGAGGCCATGTAAAGTCTTCTTCAACTTGTATACTTTATTTTCTTTTCCTTGAAAACCTTGTGGTTGTTCCACATAGACTTATTCTTCTATGTACCCATTCAAAAAGGCACTTTTCACATCCATGTGATGAATTCTCTATTTCTTTTGAGCTACTAATTAAATCATCATTCTAACAGTATCTTGTCTTGCTATTAGTGCAAATGTCTCTTCATAATCAATTCCATACCTCTGTGCGAATCCTTTAGCAACTAACCTTGCCTTGTGTCTATCAACACTCCCATTATTATTGTACTTAGTCTTGTAGACCCATTTAGTACCAATCTTTTTATTGTCATGTGGAAGTTTTGTAAGCTCCCAAGTATCATTATTGTGAATAGAATCTATCTCTTCTTGCATTTCTTGCACACAAACCTCATTAGTGCATACATCTTCAAAACATGATGGTTCAAAATTGGCCTTGGAAAGTAAAGAAAAAGTTATTGTCTCACCTATTGGATTTTCTTCATGTGCTTGACTTTTACTCCTTTGATAAATCTCACTTAATCTTCTTACCTTCCTTGTAGAACTTGAATTTGATGTTGGGCTTCCATTTGGAACTGAAGAATTAGATGAGGGGCTACTTGGTGGATTTGTATCACTTGGAATTGAAATACTAGTTGGTTTTTCATTATCAATATCATCAATAATACCCCTATTCAAAATAGATTTTGACATATCAACATGGCCTTTTTTATGACCATAAACCCCCCCTTCATAAAAAAATCACATCTCTTGAGACAAAAATACTATTAGTGATGATATTATACAACCTGTAAGTCCTACTTTGTTCACTATATCCAACAAAAATGCATGACTCACTTTTTGGATCTAACTTTTGTCTCTTTTGATCAACTACATGGACATAGGATACACAACCAAACACTCTGAAATGATTAACAATAGGCTTTTTTTCATACCAGAATTCATATGGAGTCATCATATCAAGTGCACTTGTGGGGCATCGATTGAGAATATATACAGTTGTAGAAACTGCATCACCCCAAAAATAATTGCTTGATCCCTTGGTTTGTAACATACTTCTTGCCATTTCCACCACTATACGATTTTTCCTCTCTGATACTCCATTTTGTTGAGGTGTGTAAGTAGTGGTGAGTTATCTTTTTATGCCATTCATATCACAATAATTGTGAAAATATTTTGAACAAAATTCTCCTCCATGAATAGTCCTTAAGCACTTGATTTTGCAATCTCTTTCATTTTCCACGAGGGCTTTAATCCTCTTGAATGTATCAAAGGCTTCATCCATGGTCTTCAAAAAATAAACCCAACACTTTCGTGAGTAATCATCGATAAAAACAATAAAATATGATGACTTACCCAAACTCTTTATCTGCATAGGACCACAAATATCTGAGTGAACTAACTGAAGTGGATAATGGGACCTCCATGCATTTCCTTTTGAAAATTTATCTCTTGCATGTTTTCCTTTAGCACATCCTTCACAAATCTCCTTATGTTTTTTAACCTTAGGCAAACTATAAACTAATTCTTTTGAGCTTAGAAGCTTCAAACTATGAAAATTCAAATGTTTATACGTGAGTTGCCACAACCAACTTTTTTCCTCTTATGCCATATTGGCAAGATGGTTGTTATGTTCTTCAAACATCAATGGGAACATTATATTCTTTGACATAGGCACAATTGTAACCACCATATTGCCTCAATTCTTATCATAAATTGTACATTGTTGATTTTCAAACACCACCTTATAATTTTCCTCACAAAATTGGCCAGCACTCAATAAATTATGATTTAATTGTGGAGTGTAATAAATGTCTTTAACATTTTCCATACCTTCTTTAGTATGGACTTCCATAGCTCCTTTTGCAACAACCTCCAATGCATTTTAATCACCAAGCTTGATCTTGGATTTGAAACTCTCATCCATTGTAGAAAAGAGCTCCTTATTTCCTGACATGTGGTTAGAACACTCTAAATCTAAATACCAAATATCTTGTACCATTTTCAGCTTTGTCATAAGATAAAAATAAATTGTTTGGAGAGGCCTCATCACCTTCTTGAGCATACTTAACATCTTTGTTATTATTACCTTCTTTTAATCTATAGTCCCTTTCAAAGCGACCATGCCTTTTACAATGATAATATTGGATATTTCTTTTATCAAATTTTCCTCACTAATAGTATTGTTATTCTTTTATCAAATCTCCCTCACTATACCTCTATAAATTATTTTATAGAATTTATGGGAGATTGTAGAAACGAGTTATGTAGAGCCAAAGGATTCCTTCTTAGCTACTCTATCATTTGCAGTAAGAGTGGTCCAATATTTCCTTCTTAGCTAATCTATCCTTTGCAGTAAAAGTGGTCCAATCTTCTCGCTCCATAACCTGTTTCTACGATCTCCCATAAATCCTTCCCTATCAAAAAGGTCATCATCTCGATGCACCCATAACTATAATCACCTCCTTTCCCATTCCAAAATTTAATGGAAACTTTATTATGATTATTTTTGCATCAAGATGATGACTTTTTTGATAGGGAATGACATATGGGAGATTGTAGAAATGGGTTATGTAGAGCCAGAAGATTCTTTCTTAGCTACTCTATCATTTGGAGTAAGAGTAGTTCAATCTTATGACTCTATCATTTGCACTAAGAGTGGTCCAATCTTCTGGCTCTCATAACCAGTTTCTACAATCTCCCATAAATCCTTCCCTATCAGAAAGGTCATCATCTTGATGCACCGATAATCATAATCACTTCAATTAAATTCTAGAATGGGAAAGGAATTAGAGTTTGACATGATTACCCTAAAACAACAACCAACTCTAATACCACATGAACATGAAGAATCTATGCAGGCCTGTCTCTGGACTATCTAATCACTCAATTACAATAGCATAAAACCATAGAAAGTATATCAGATGATAAAATTAGAATACCATAGAATCAAACTTACATTCCATGCATAAACAAATAATAAATTATTATTGAGGTAGCTGCATAGAAAAGAGACATTTACTAGTGATCAAATTTAACCTTATAAACAATACAATATGTAGCTCCTAATTAAAGGAGTTCATATCCTCATAGAACAAACAGATAGGTAGGAGTTCATAGCCTCATAGAACAAACAGTTAGTTTCCCAAGGAGTTCATAGCCTCATAGAACAAACAATTAGTTGCCCTGATTGAATCATTACAAGAGTTTATTTTGGAAAACAACTCATGCATTTTTCATGCATTATTTAGAAAGAGAATATATATCTAAACACTAACTAACAAAAAAAACTATGAGCAATGACGGGTGAGTGTTATACATACATATGTAGGGCTCCTCTATTTGGGAACCCACCACGTTTGAGACTCCGACGGGTGACTCTGGAGAAAATGGTAAGGGGAGTGATTCAGATGTAGATGATGCACATTTCCCTACTGCAGATTCAAAAGTGACACATCGAATTTGAAGTAGATTGGGCCAGTTGAAACTCTAAAATAAAAAAATTCCTCGCCGAAATATCTTCTCTCAAAAGACAATGGAAACCAAACGACCGGAAGCAGTTACTAGATTGTATTTATGTAGTCGAATAGAGATGTGGAATGATCCAGTTTTGATGTGGATCTTGTCGTTTCTAAACTCGTGGGAATGATCTAATTTTGTTGTGGACTCCAATATTGGAACCTCAAAATGGTTTGATGGCTCCAATAAATTTTCCCAGACACTTTGACTAGAGCTCCTCTTATACCAGTAAGGAGAGAAGAGGGCAATGAATTAACCACGAAGCTTCTGTTATAAACAAACAAACACACAACAAACAAATTCACAAAAAGAATGAGCCATAGATAAGATGAACAACCCAAAGGTTCTTGCTTCCATTGATTCATCAAGCAAGTATTTAAATACACAACTCTTTCCCAGAAACTATATTGAAAAATATGTTCTAAAGTTCTCCTAGAGTATTCTCATATACTTCATTTATTACATATAATGAAAATCTAGATAGAACTATCTAACAGTAATTTTACTAAATCTGTTTTAAAGTTCTCCTAGAGTGTTCTTATATATGTCATTTATTACATATAATATAAAACTTATTACCGTAAATAATTATTCTAATGTAATAAATAACTTATTACCGGAAATAATTATTCTAATAGTTAATCTATACCTTGCAGAATCTTCTTACACCAAAAAGAAAACAAATAACTGCTTGCAATTAGAAACAAATTTTCCTAAAAATGTTCAAAACGTTCCACAATCTCCAAATATTCTTGGTGTACGAGTTAAAATTTCTAGATTACTCAACCTGCTTTGAGTAATCACTTTTCAACTTAATGTACAGATAATCTATTGTTTCTATTGTTGTCTCCCTTTCCAAAGCCTCATCTATGTATGAGAAAAAATTAAGTATTTGAGCTAAAAAATTATTCGAATGCATGTAGATATCAAAGAAAATTGTATTTAAGCCATAACTTAAACTGAATCATATTGGAGAAAATCATTATATATCCCATAGTACTTTCTTTTTCTCTTCCTGCGACTATTGTTACGATACGAAACAAGCCACATGCGACAATTTCCTTGCCATCGTAGCCAAAATAATGTTATGCCTCAGCCCATGAAACACAAAATGTAGAATAAAACCATAGTAGTTTGTTTTATATAGCTTGGAGACTACTTCGATCTTTGAATAGATAGAAAACACTATGTTGGATAATTAAGCACCTGGTACATAAGGACAACCAAAGATGTAGCTATGATGGACAGCCAAAAGCGTAGCCCAAGTAGAGTTTGATGGTCTTTTCAAAACTAGCTGCCCCATTGTAGAGTGCCTCCCTCACCAAGGTTGTCCTCCTCTCCATGCAACACCAAGAACGACACTGTCACCTATATTCACCACTTAATCAATCGATTTAATCATCGCCACTTCTCAATAAGTACTTTTCTTCATATCATTATACCTCTGAACCCGATCCTCCAAGTCCATGCTCACTTTAACATTAATTGGAATCAAAGTTCAACCGACAGGTAGAAAAAAAAAAGAGTCTTTGTTTGTCCCTAAATCCTTCGAATTCCACTTTATAAGGAAATAGTAATTTAGGTCATATAATCTCTCAGTGAAATACATGTTCTCTCTTGATGGGATCCTGGAGGGTCGAATCTATCATGTCCTTAGTGGGGACTATCTTCCATGCGGGGACAAAGACTGCTAATTTTGTTAGAAACTTGATCACCCCGGGATGAGGATTTATCTTCTCCGATATCTGTTAAATTTCACACTTAGTATTAAAAGCATTACATTCAACAAAAGAATATTGGTACATAGAAATTTTTGATCTAGCAAATACAAACTTACTGTTATTATCATGCCTTGCACATGGGAGCTATGAGAACAACTCCATTTTTACATCTATTATATGCAACATATTTTCTATTGAACTTTCCTTTTAGGAGATCATTTGGGTGCATTGAGAAAAAGGAATGCGATCTGTGATTTCTCATTGAATGTTTATTTTAATTTATTTTTTTTGGATCATACACATTAATTGTAATAGAGATAGAGAGGGATATATGAATCCGTAAAGTCCATTTGTTTGTTTTGTTTCATATTGGTTTATTTACATTAATTGTAATAGAGGTAGAGAGGGATATGTGAATCGGTAAAGTCCATTTGTTTATTTTGTTTCTTATTGGTTTATTTACTAGGTTGATTCTTAAATTAACTACAATTTAAACATTTCAGTTGGAAACTACTTAATTTGTAATGCATGAGATCATGAGGTTTTGATTTTCTTATGTAAAGGCAATGGCACTACCCATGGATTCTCCATGGAGAAATCTCGGTATTTCTTTATAGTCTTTACTAATTGGAAGCATAAATATTATTTTTGTTGAGATATGACTATCTATTTAGTTTAATGCATGGATAAACTATATTGAATAAAAATTACCAATTTGAATAATTAACTTAATATTTATTATTTATTAACATCAATCATAGCTTGAAAAAATACTTACATCTTCAAAAAGAGACTTAGAGGTTTGGAGTTGTTAGAATTCATTTGTGCAAATATTAATTTGGATTGGACGAATTATTTCGTCAGAGAATGTTGTTAGAATTGCAAATGCAGAAAACACAATTCACATATGATAATTAACAATCACAGGGATTTCACGTGGTTCACCCAAATGTTGGGCTATGTCCACCAAGCATAATTATCAGTTGTCTTATTATTCAGATCATGGAGATTACAATAGATTTGCAGGTTTTCTCATATCCTCACACTCTGTCTCTCTCTTTTTCCTCTACGGGCTTACATGAATTTATATACATTTACACAAGAAACTGATTATTAAATGTCATCCCTATCCATATTCTAACTTGGTCTATTTAGTTGCAACCAACACAGAATAATAGGATGCAAATCCATCCTTGGATAAATTCGTTGTCAACAAATCCCAACAATCTCCACCTTGACAATAATTAACCTGATACCTTGCACCTTCCTTTTGTTCATCACCTTTTCTGCAAGCTAAGAGAAGCCAAGCACCATTGTAGCTTCTCTAATAAAACTGGTTTTATGATCTCGCCTGTGTGACTTGCACAAGTTTGGATTTCCTGAGGGGTCACTCCACCTCCAACATGTCTTCCACAATTGTGTTATGAGACATATTTAGTGATAGATCTCCTTCTATCCAAGACACCTGTAAAATATACATTACAATTATGACATACCATCTCAGTGTAACCATTATAGGTGACATTTGTGCTTCTCAAACGCTGAAGCACCCATTTCACTACAACACCAGAATCTGTCACATATCTAACAACATCATTAGCATGTGAAACATCCATTCTTAACCATTTCATCACATGCAATAGACCTCCTATTGAACTTACACAAGACATAACCTTTTCTTCTTTATAGACAAGACCTATGCTTGAAGAAAACTTATAATGGAAAGCAAGAGGGATAAAAACTGGTTTTACAATGTTCATACTGAACTCCAACCACAACTTACCATTACTATCTCTATGTACTTCTATGCCCATAATTTGTTTTGTTTCTTCTTGATCCCTCATCTGAATTGTCTCGTCCACCTGAGTCATTTTCTTATTGATTTTATCGATGCTTCGGCTTGCATTGAGCATAGCATCAACAAATAGCATCAAGACTGTGAATGTACTATAAACTGTATAGTCATTCCTACCCTTTGAAAACTTCTGACTCACTATGAAGGATTCAAACCTCTTGTATATTTACCTGGGTACCAATAGGTCATACAATGAATTATCTAGCATGCAAACAAATTTACCGTTGCGATCTTGAATCAACACTTTTCGTTGTTCCATACATACTATATCTCTGTCAATGATGACCTTCTGAGAAGTAGGATCTCACACACAACATCCCTTTATACCACCATCATAAATTGTAGACATATAAAACAAACAGGAATTCATAAACAAAAATTTTAAGTCTGGAAATGATCTACTGTTTACCAGTACTTGCAATTTTTTCTTGCTCTTATGACCTTGATTCTTCTGCCATAAACAAGAACATACATATGTCACTTCAAATTCCACTTCAGTACTCCCTTCCAGCTTATAAAGGTTATCAACCTTTGTTTCCTTCATCACTACTAAACTACCTTTTGACAACGTGAGTGCTCCACCTTGACATGTATACTTATATCAACAAGAATCCAACACTCCCAATGAAATCATATTTGATTTAAGATTGGGTACATATCTAACATCCATTAATTCCCTAACAATACCATCAAACATACTGATTCTAATAATGCCAATTCCAACAGTTTTATAGGGAATACCATTTCCCATAAACACTACACCCTCATCAACAGATTGGTAAGAAATGAACCAATTTATATGTCAGCACATGTGGTGGGAAGCACCTGAATCTAACTGCCATTCTTCTTGATATTTTAAATTACTAGAAACAAATAAAACTTGACCAGACATACCTAAATTTGTTATAGCCAAATTTTCTTCCTTCATAGAGTTTTCCTCAGATTCCTTTCTCTTCCAGAAATCTTTCTTCAGATGTCTTGTTTTTCCAGAGTACCAACATTTTTATTTACCCTTTCTGCGTCTTGACTTAGATAGAGAAGAACTTCTGTCATTCTCCTCTTTAGTTCGACCTCTGAACAACATCGTCTCTGATGTTAAGGTTTCTTGATTAGATTTTCTCCTCATCTCCTCGGACAACAAAGCTCCCACAACAAAGTCATAATCTAAAACATCTATTGAGCTAAATCTAATAGAGGTGACTAGATTATCCCAACACTCAGGCAACGAACACAGTAGTGTAATATCCTTATCTTCATCATCGAATTTAACTTCCATACTAGTCAATTGAACTATACAATTGTACATTCTTTCATCCACAAACTGTATAACTATCTCTTCAAGTAGACCCTGTTCATCAAGGACTTCGTCATATATATACTTTTCATCTTTATCTATAAGCCTGATGTTGTATCATCTCCTACGATATTAAACATAACATCATCTGCCAGACATAAACGAATGGTACTAAGAGATTTTTCATCCAGATCTTCCCATTCCTCATTCGTCATAGTCGTTGGTTTCTTTGTCTTGCCTGCCAATGCTTTTTGCAACCCTTGTTGTACCAGTAAATTGTGCATCTTGAGCTTCCATAGCTCAAAGTTTCTTTTACCACTGAAATTTTCAACTTCAAACTTTGAACTCTCCATCTTAGCCATTAGCACAAAACTGCTTACTACCCAAATCACTACTTATAATAACCAAGGCCTTTTAAAAAATAGTGTGGAGGAAAAAATGGTATAAACACCACATGTTTTAATAAAAGGTTTAATAAAAAATCATTTTACCAACCTCTCCTTTTA
>JZKD02S1741755.1:66034-79585 GCA_000966675.3 Picea glauca | reverse complement strand
TTCTTTGCTTGTGGCTTTGGCGGGTTATCCTGGGCCGCTCCGCCTTGGCTTGGTCCTTTGTTCTGCGGTTTGGTGGTACCTTTCCCTTGCTTCTGATTCGCAGACCCAAAGTCTCATTTTTTCCGTTTGAACTTCTTCTCAATCTTAGCAGCATATCAATACGACACACCAAGTGAGGAGATGTCAAGGAACTCCATTTCCTCCTGAATGTATCTGTGCAGACAACTACCGTACTTTAACACCAAAAGTTTCTATGAATCTTTGATACCCAACTTTGTGCATAGGGTATGAAACAGATTCGTCATCTCATGCACATCTTGGTCCCTTTGTTGCCGCAGCGTAGTCCATTGTATGTATTTTTGCTCATAGCTCCCCATGGGATAATATTGTTCCTTGATGGCGTATCAGAAAGAATTCCAAGTGGGTGTGGTCGAGAATAGAGAGGTTTCCCCCTCTCCCTGTTGCTTCGAGTAGGTTTGCCACTAGTCCTTGACATGGGGGGCAGCTTTGAGGAGTGTGAGAATAATCCTTTCTCGGTCGGAAAATTTATGAACCGAGAAATATCCTTCTAACAGATTCAACCATCTATCTACGACATCTGCATCTATTTGGCCCTCAAATATAGGAATGTCAAAGTTTACTTGTACCTTAAGAGGAGTAGCGCCTCCAAAGTGGTTGTTGGATGTCGATGCGCCGCTAGTGGGAATCTGTTGAAGAATCTGGGCAAAGTTGTCCATCATCACGTTCCTTTGTTTCTCGAGGGCCTCCTCGAGCAACATTTTGATAGGATCTCCTGCTCCCTCATCTTTTTTTTCTTCCCCCATGGGTGGTCGCCAGGGTTTGCGAAACTGATCTTGCAAAGGATCAAGCCCCAACTCCTTATACCCCGACCTCGTTGGGGACATGCAAAGAAAGATCGAGAATGAGCAGACCGCTCTGATACCACTGATCCAAATTTATGTAGGAACATAAGGAAATACATAAATACACATAAACGCAGAGATGCAACGAAAATAAGACTTCATTTCATTAATAACAAATGACTGAAAAATGCTTACAGACAGAATGGAAATAAACTAGCTAGGGCGCTGGTAGCTTATCTTTGAGAAGAGAGGTGGCAGCTACTGGCCTTTGAACTGCCTGTTACAATGAGGCTCGAAGGCCTATATATTACTGAGAAACAATGGAAAACCCTAAACATCCAAAAACCTAACCCTAGGAGATGAAACACCCGAATATGGGCCCCGTTGGGGTAAATTGGTACATCAATTTCCCGAGGTCATAACTTTGGCATACTATCTCCATTTGACGCACATGATACATCGTTAGAAAGATCTATCCGAGGACTACATTGCTGATAGCGAATATCAAGTTTGGAATAGGCTCATATTTGCTAGAGCATTCATGCCCAAAAAACATCGTTTAGGGCCTCAAAACAGCTTTGGAAGTACAAGACCCAAAGAACTGCTAAAAATAGTAAATTGTGCTACAATTAAGGAAACTGAAAAATTGAAAGAAACAATGGCGTGGGTTCAAGTAAAATAGGCGGGTGGCCACCAATATCCACCTAGATCACTGGTCCTTTAAAAGATATAAACTGTTATTTTCCTTTCTCATATACAAGATATTGTCTTAATAATTCATTAAGAAATTTATTTGTTAGAAGCAAATTACTTTCAGTATAGGAGGAGGAGGAGTATGTGTATAAGCAATCCTATGTGTTCATTTAATTGAATGCCACGAGTTCAAAATAAGTGCAGTTTTTAAATGAGATTACAACGCCTCTTACCCATCCATAAATTTAAAAGGTTGTTAGTTAAAGTAGTATTTTAAGTCTAAATACAAAAGAAAACCCCTCTCTCTCCAATATCTCTAAAAGAAGGGCATGTTGGTTTGAAATGATATCTTTCTTGGTTTCCATTTAATAATAGATTTTTGTTTGTTTCCATTTTAAAATGATAAAATTGTTAGATAGCATACACCAAGTCAGAATGGTCTAATAAGCCTTATAAATGATAAAAAATGATAAATGATTAGTTATACAAATAAATAACGTGGATGGAGGTATATGAGATAGAAGCATCTAATAATAACAATATGGGATGGTAAGTAGTAATATTGCAAATTTTTAACTCTCTTAAAAAGAGTTTTAATTTCTATTTTCTCTATATAAGATCTTATTGGTTTCAATCATTACCAAACATTTGAAATGAAGTTCAACTTATAATTTTTAAAAGATAAAATTTTAACTTAATGAAAATCAAATAAAATCAAATATAAATTATACATTAATTTAATATCAAATAAAATCAAATATAAGTTATATATTAATTTAGTATCAAATAAAATCAAATATAAGTTATACATTAATTTAATATCAAATAAAATAAAATATAAATTATACATTAATTAGTATTAAGAGTTAAATCAACTTCACACAACCTCTTTCAAAGGTTTTTGTGAATTTTGTTCTTTTAATTTTTACTATTA
This sequence comes from Picea glauca, assembly GCA_000966675.3. Taxonomy (NCBI): domain Eukaryota; kingdom Viridiplantae; phylum Streptophyta; class Pinopsida; order Pinales; family Pinaceae; genus Picea; species Picea glauca. Next base: position 77,095 of record JZKD02S1741755.1, on the reverse strand, counting down.
AAGGTTAACATTTTCACATTTAATATGGTGTAATTATTATGTTTAAAACATAAAAATTATATATATTTTAAGAGTTTTTTATTAGATTTTATGAGATATTTATTTTATTTATTGGTATTTTAATTGTCTTTTTTTTGTCCAAAACATGCTTAGATATTTGTTTGAAATGTTATTTTTAACATTTATGCGAACACCATTTTAATCATTTTAATGTGATATTTTTATATTTTATGGATGCTTAATTAGTACTCAACATAAAATTTTAATATTTTTGTTATTATAGAAAATATTATCAAAATTGTTTGTATATCAATATTTCAACATAACATCAGTAGAAAATTTTGAAGTTATAAAAATCGAAATTCCAAAAAAAATTATCATAACTTTTTAAAACAAAATTTTTTGATTTTGCAATTTTAAAAAATAAAAACATTGTAATATTCTATATGTAGAAAAAAATTGATGCTAAATGTATAAGGTTCGTGCAAAAAAATTGATGCTAAATGTATAAAGTTCATGCATTTCTTTTGAAGATCATACTTACAATGTAAGGTTCATGCATTTCTTTTAAAGATCATACTTACAATATAGTATAGAAAGAATGTTTGGCTTGTTAATGAGAAAACAGATAATGCCCTAAATGAGTTTTATATTGAAAGAATGTTTGGCTTGTTACTGAGAAAACAAATAATGCCCTAAATGAGTTTTAGAATGTGGTAAATGAGTTTTAGAATGTGGTATGGTCTTTTTTTTTTTTTAGTTTGATATATATTTTTAGTAATATTTATATATGGAATAATAATCATTTCAAATTAATGAGAATTTTACTAATTAATATAATATTAAAAAATTATAAAACCAATTATGTGAAAATTGAGTTTTTGAGATTTTAGTAGTTTTTAATATTTCATTAAATTTGGGATGTTAATAGTCGAGATTGTTTGGAATTTCATTAATAGTTCTATAGCAATCTTGGCAGGAATCCATATCTCATCTACATAATCTTGGCAAGAATCCACATCTCATCTAGATCCATCTTTAGTCATACCTTCTCTGCTATTAAAATTGATTTTTAAATGATTTTTTACATCAAAATAAGAGATAAGATATGATTAGAGTATAAAATGATTAAAATAATGTATTGTCAATTAAATATGAATTCCAATTCTAGATATTTAAGTTACTTTGCACATTATTCGATAATTTTTTCTTTCGCACTTGATTCAAGCTTAAGTATCCCACAGCCTCTTCAACCGGCTTGAACCACCTCCACATCTATTCATCTTTATATTGGAAGTTTTCCATGTGTTATTATGTCCCTTCCTGCTTTGGTAGGGACATAATGTTTTGGCCAATTTGCATTATATCATTGTGGCACTAAAACATGGTTTAATGTATAGTTTTATCGTGTGAGGTTCACATTGAGTATGGTAGGGACATAATGTTTTGGGAAATTTGCATTATACCCTTGTACGATTTCTGAGGCACTAAAACATGGTTTAATGTATAGTTTTATTGTGTGAGGTTCGCATTGAGTATGAGATTCAAGGGTTGGCGACTGAATGTAGTAACCCCATTAATGATGTGTGTTAATTTTTCTACAACACATGTGACACACATTTCTTTGCACTCGATGCCATGTAACACTTGTGACACTAGTTGTCCCTTGTTCCATGGAGAATTCCATGCGACTGCATCAATGCTGTGGGTAATATTCCTTGTGTTCATCACAAACCCTTTATCTTGGAGGCCATTAGAAGGTTTTTCGAAAGCCGGTTCATGGAGGATTGTATGAGAAGTTTTTTTTGTGATAACGATATTGAGGGTGATTGCCTGTGCGTTGGGAAAGATTTTTGGTGGGGGTGATTTCCTGTGTGTTGGGAAGGATTTGTGCGGGGTGTTTTTTCAGTGAAAAAACAAATATGACTGAGTTGGTTGGATCGAACAAAGATGTGCTTCTTTTCTTGATGGGGATTTGAAGACGGAAGTGGAAATATTCTTAAGGCTAAACCTGTTGAGAATGGAGATGCCTCCAATCCCATTGAAGGTGAGGCCCCTCTAGCTTAATTTCTAATTACTTGGCAATAGTTCCCCCTCGACGCTTCTTACCAAATGTTTAAAAGGAAAGCCTTTAAATTCAACAGAAACAAGCCTTCAATCAAATGGTGAGGCCTCCATGTCTCTTTGAATGCTTCTTCAATGTGTATTTCCATAAATAATTTTCTTATGTTGCCATGAGAGATAATGTTATTATAAGCATTGCACTTGGATCAGTTCTTAGAGATCAATCAATAAAGAATGTCTCTGACCCATGTTTATGGTTGTAGAAATTCATTTGTAATTCTAGAGGAGTGAAATTATTTCCCTATAGATGGTTGCCTCTGTTGGCAACTCCAAAGGGAATGGTTTTCCTATGCCATAGTAAGACGAAGTGACACATTTTTTATTTCTTTTCCTTTCTATTGGATTTGTTTTTCCTTTATTTATGTTGAAATCTAAGGTATTTTCCATGACAACCATATAAAATTGCAGGGTATGGAGTGGAATGCAATTTTTTTGTGAGAGGTACTAATTTTTTTTTAGGTTTTCTAGAGCTTTTGGATATGGTGAAATTTGATCATTTTTTACTAGATAAGATGGACAGTTTAGTGATTGAATTTGATATTTTTGTATGCCAGAATGTGGAATAAGGATTTCCCATGCTGGATATGGTGTGTTCGGGATGGATTACGAGGGTCATGGGAAATCAAAAGGCCCAAGATGTTATATTAAGTGATTTAGAAATACTGTCAATGATTGTTGCAATTTATTATTTGGTTAGTGGACTCTGGGATGCGTCTAGCTTGACTCTTGGTCTCATGTCATTGAGGTTGATGGTGTTGGGATACAATGCCTCATTCTTTAGACCCTTTGTCGATTGTATGTGTTGCAGACTATTTCAGGAGGATGAGAAGCTAGCTGGAAAAGGTGTGCCTTTGTTACAAAGGTTTTGTCTTTTGGATCCTCCATGTTGTTATGTGGCGGAAGCATACAAGATGAAAGAAAATGAGAAAACATAGAATTGACACAACGTTTTTATGTGGTAAAACCCTATACAGGGAAACATCCACGAGACGATGATATTGTTTAATAATATGCAAGGGAGATAATACATCAGCCAGACCACTCACATTCATGCGTCTCAAGCATTCTCACATCTCACACTCTCTACCTTAACAAGATTACATAGATATATAGCAGTATTCACTCAGTTAGAAGAAACTGATTACATTTAATGTGCCTTTATCCCTATTCTAAATCTCGTTGATTTGATCCAACTAATTAGAGAATAATAGGGGCCAAAAAATCTACCTAATATCTAAAAAACATGTGTAAATTGGTTGGCATTATCCAACAATCTCCACCTTGACAACAATTTACTTAAATATCATTGTCCAATTTATTCATCACCTATGTTGCAAGCCAAGAGAAGTCAAGCACCATTGCATATTCTCTAATAAAACCAGTTTCATGATTTCTCTTGTGTGACATTCATGGGTTTGGATTTCCTGAGGGGTCACTTCACCTCCAACACGTCTTCCACAACACTGTTTTGAGACATATGTAGTGATAGATCTCCTTCTATCCAAGACACCTATAAAATCTACATTACAATTATCACATACTATCTCACTGTAACCATTATAGGTGACATTTTTGCTTCTCAAGCATTGAAGCACCCATTTCACCGCAACACCTGAATTTGTCATGTATTTGACAACATCATTAGCATGTGAAACATCTAGTCTTAACCATTTCATCACATACAAAAGACCTCCTACTAAACTTACACAATACATAACCCTTTTTTCTTTATAAACATGACCTATGCTTGAAGAAAAATTATAATGGAAAGAAACATGGATAAAAACTTGTTTTACAATGTTCATACTAAACTCCAACCACAACATACCATTACCATCTATGTGTACTTCTATGCCCATAGTTTGTTTTGCTGCTCCTTGATCCCTCATCTGAATTGTCCTCTCCACCTGAGTCATTTTCTTACTGATTTTATCCACGCTTTGGCTTTCGTCGAGCATATCATCAACAAATAAGATCAAGACTGTGAATGTACTATAAACTGTATAGTCATTCCTACCCTTTGAAAAATTTTGACTCACTATGAAGGATTCAAACCTCTTGTATATTTTCCTGTGTACCAATAGGCCATACAATGAACTATCTAGCATGCAAACAAATTTACCATTGTGATCTTGAATCAGCCCTTTTGGTTGTTCCATAGATACTATATCTCTATCAATGATGACCTTGTGAGAAGTAGGATCCCACACACAACATTCCTTTATACCATCATCATAACTTGCAAAGATATAAAACAAGCAGGAATTTAAAAACAAAGATTTTAAGTCTGGAAATGATTTACCGCTTACCAGTACCTGCAATTCTTTTTTTCTCTTATGACCTTGATGCCTCTGCCATAAACAAGAAGATACATCTGTCACTTCAGATGCCACTTCATTACCCCCTTCCAGCTTATAAAGGTTATCAATCTTTCTTTCCTTCATTACTGCTAAAATACTTTTCAACAATGTGAGTGCTCCACCTTGACCTGTATACTTATATCCACAAGAATTCAACACTCCTAATGAAATAAAATTTGATTTAAGCTCAAGTACATATCTAACATCTGTTAATTCCCTAACAATACCATCGAAGATCCTAATTCTAATACTGCCAAGTCCAACATTTTTACAAGGAATACCATTTCCCATAAACACTACACCCTCATCAATAGATTGGTAAGAAATGAACCAATTTCTATGTCAGAACATGTGGTGGGAGGAACCTGAATCTAACTGCCATTGTTCTTGATATTGTAAATTACTAGAAACAGATAAAACTTCATCAATCATACTTGAATTTGTTACAACCCAATTTTCTTCCTTCGTAGAGTTTTCCGGGGATTCCTTTCTTTTCCAACAATCTTTCTTGAGATGTCATGTTTTCCGACAATACTAGCATTTTTCTTTACCCTTTCTACATCTTGACTTAGATTGAGAATAACTTGTTTGATTCTTCTCTTTAGTTCGACCTCTGACCAACATTGCCTCTGAAGTTGAGGTTTATTGACTAGATTTTCTCCTCATCTCCATGTCCAACAAAGCTCCCACAACAGAGTCATAATCTAAAACATATGTTGAGTTAAAGCTAATAGAGGTGACTATATTATCCCAAGACTTAGGCAACGAACACAATAGTGTATTAGCCTTATCTTCATCTTCGAANCTAATTAATATGATATTAAAAAATTATAAAACCAATTATGTGAAAATTGAGTTTTTGAGATTTTAGTAGTTTTTAATATTTCATTAAATTTGGGATATTAATAGTCCAGATTGTTTGGAATTTCATTAATAGTTCTATAGCAATCTTGGCAGGAATCCACATCTCATCTAGATCCATCTCTAGTCATTCCTTCTCTGCTATTAAAATTGATTTTTATATGATTTTTTACATTAAAATAAGAGATAAGAGATGATTAGAGTATAAAATGATTAAAATAATGTGTTGTCAATTAAATATGAATTCCAATTCCCAGATATTTAAGTTACTTTGCACATTATTCGATATTTTTTTCTTTCGCACTTGATTCAAGCTTAGGCATCCCACACCCTCTTCAACCGGCATGAACCACCTCCACATCTATTCATCTTTATATTGGCAATTTTCCATGTGTTATTATGTCCCTTCCTGCTATGGTAGGGACATAATGTTTTGGCCAATTTGCATTATAGCCTTGTGGCACTAAAACATGGTTTAATGTCTAGTTTTGTTGTGTGAGGTTCACATTGAGTATGGTAGGGACATAATATTTTGGGCAATTTGCATTATACCCTTGCACAATTTCCGAGGCACTAAAACATGGTTTAATGTATAGTTTTATTGTGCGAGGTTCGCATTGAGTACAAGATTCAGGGGCTGGCGATGGGATGTAGTAACCCCATTAATGATGTGCGTTAATTTCCCTGCAACACATGTGACACACATTTCTCTGCACTTGATGCCATGTAACACCTGTGACACTAGTTGTCCCTTGTTCCATGGAGAATTCCATGCGACTGCATCAATGTTGTGGGTAATATTCCTTGTGTTCATCACAGACCCTTTGTCTTGGAGGCCATTAGAAGGTTTGTCGATAAACAATTCATGGAGGATTGTACAAGGAGTTTTTTCTGTCATAACGATACTGGGGGTGATTGCCTGTGTGTTGGGCAAGATTTGTGGTGGGGGTGATTTCCTGTGTGTTGGGCAAGATTTGTACAGGGTGTTTTTCCAGTGAAAAACAAATATGACTCGGTTGGTTGGATCGAACGAAGATGTGCTTCTTGCCTTGATGGGGATTTGAAGACGAAAGTGGAAATATTCTTATGGCTAAACCTGTTGAGAATGGAGATGCCTCCAATCCCATTGAAGGTGAGGCCCCTGTAGCTTAATTTCTAATTACTCTACAGTAGTTCCCCCTCGATGCTTCTTACCAAACATTTAAAAAGAAAGTCTTTAAATTCAACAGAAACAGACCTTCAATCAAGCGGCGAGGCCTCCATGTCTCTTTGAATGCTTGTTCAATGTGTATTTCCATAAATAATTTTCTTATGTTGCCATGAGAGATAATCTTATTATAAGAATTTCACTTAGATCAGTTCTTAGATATCAATCAATAAAGAATGTCTCTCACCCATGTTTATGGTTGCAGAAATTCATTTGTAATTCTAGAGGAGTGAAATTATTGCCCTATAGATGGTTTCCTCTGTTGGTAACTCCAAAGGGAATGGTTTTCCTATGCCACAGTAAGACGAAGCGACATATTTTTTTATTTTTTTTCCTTTCTATCGGGATTGTTTTTCCTTTATTTCTGTTGAAATCTGGGGTATTTTCCATGACAACCAGATAAAATTGCAGGGTATGGAGTGGAATGCAATGTTTTTGTGAGATGTACTAATTTTTTTTAGGTTTTCTAGAGCTTTTGGATATGGTGAAATTTGATCATTTTTTACTAGATAAGATGGACAGTTTAGTGATTGAATTTGATATTTTTGTATGCCAGAATGTGGAATAAGGATTTCCCATGTTGGATATGGTGTGTTCGGGATGCATTACGAGGGCCATGGGAAATCAAAAGGCCCAAGATGTTATATTAAGTGATTCAGAAATATTGTCAATGATTGTAGCATTTTCGTATTTGGTTAGTGGACTATGGGATGCGTCTAGCTTGACTCTTGGCCTCATGTCGTTGAGGTTGATGGTGTTGGGCTGCAATGCCTCATTCTTTATACCCTTTGTCGATTGTATGTGTTGCAAACTAATTCAGGAGGATGAGAAGCTAGCTGGAAAAGGTGTGCCTTTGCTACGAAGGTTTTGTCTTTTGGCTCCTCCATGTTGTTATGTGGCGGAAGCATACAAGATGCAAGAAAATGAGAAAACATAGAATTTACACAACGTTTTTATGTGGTAAAATCCTATACAGGGAAACATCCACGAGACAATGATATTGTTTAATAATATGAAAGGGAGATAATACATTAGCCATACCACTCGCACTCATGCATCTCAAGCATTCTCACATCTCACACTCTCTACCTTAAGAAGATTACACAGATATATAGCAGTATTCACTCAGTTAGAAGAAACTGATTACATTTAATGTGCCTTTATCCCTATTCTAAATCTTATTGATTTGATCCAACTAATTACAGAATAATACTGCCCAATCTCTAAAAAACATGTGTAAATTGGTTGGCATTATCCAACAATCTCCACTTTGAAAAAAATTTACTTAAATATCATTGTCCAATTTATTCATCACCTATGCTACAAGCCAAGAGAAGTCAAGCACCACTTCAGATTCTCTAATAAAACCAGTTTCATGATCTCGCCTGTGTGACTTTCATGGGTTTGGATTTCCTGAGGGGTCACTTCACCTCCAACATGTCTTCCACAACATTGTTTTGATACATATGTAGTGATAGATCTCCTTCTATCCAAGACACCTATAAAATCTACATTACAATTATCACAGGCTATCTCACTGTAACCATTATAGGTGACATTTTTGCTTCTCAAGCGTTGAAGCACCCATTTCATTGCAACACCTGAATCTGTCACGTATTTGACAACATCATTAGCATGTGAAACATCTAGTCTTAACCATTTCATCACATACAAAAGACCTCCTACTGAACTTACACGATACATAACCTTTTCTTCTTTATAAACATGACCTATGCTTGAAGAAAAATTATAATGGAAAGAAATAGGGATAAAAATTGGTTTTACAATGTTCATACTAAACTCCAACCACAACATACCATTACCATCTGTGTGTACTTCTATGCCCATAGTTTGTTTTGTTGCTCCTTATCCCTCATCTGAATTGTCCTATCCACCTGATTCATTTTCTTACTGATTTTATCCACGTTTCGACTTTCATAGAGCATATCATCAACATATAACATCAAGACTGTGAATGTACTATAAACTGTATAGTCATTCCTACCCTTTGAAAAAATTTGACTCACTATGAAGGATTCAAACCTCTTGTATAGTTTCCTGTGTACCAATAGGCCATACAATGAATTATCTAGCATGAACACAAATTTACCATTGCGATCTTGAATCAACCCTTTTGGTTGTTCCATAGATACTATATCTCTGTCAATGATGACCTTGTGAGCAATAGGATCTCACACACAACATTCCTTTATACCACCATCATAACTTGGAGAGATATAAAACAAGCAGGAATTTAAAAACAAAGATTTTAAGTCTGGAAATGATTTACCGCTTACCAATACCTACAATTCTTTCTTTCTCTTATGACCTTGATGCTTCTGCCATAAACAAGAAGATACATCTGTCACTTCAGATGCCACTTCAGTACTCCCTTCCAGCTTATAAGGTTATCAACCTTTGTTTCCTTCATTACTACTAAAATACCGTTCAACAATGTGAGTGCTCCACCTTGACCTGTATACTTATATCCACAAGAATCCAACACTCCTAATGAAATCAAATTTGATTTAAGCTCAGGTACATATCTAACATCCGTTAATTCCCTAACAATACCATTAAACATCCTAATTCTAATACTGCCAACTCCAATAGTTTTACAAGGACTACCATTTCCTATAAACACTACACCCTCATCAATAGATTGGTAAGAAATGAACCAATTTCTATGTCAGAATATGTGGTGGGAGGAACCTGAATCTAACTGCCATTCTTCTTGATATTGTAAATTACTAGAAACAAATAAAACTTCATCAGACATACCTGAATTTGTTACAACCCAATTTGCTTCCTTCGTAGAGTTTTTCTCGGATTCCTTTCTTTTCCAGCAATTTTTCTTGAGATGTCATGTTTTTCCACAGTACTAGCATTTTTCTTTACCCTTTCTGCATCTTGACTTAGATCGATAATAACTTCTCTGATTCTTCTCTTTAGTTCGACCTATGACCAACATCGCCTCTGAAGTTGAGGTTTCTTGACTAGATTTTCTCGTCATCTCCTCGGCCAACAAAGCTCCCACAACAGAGTCATAATCTAAAACATATGTTGAGTTAAAGCTAATAGAGGTCACTATATTATCCCAAGACTTAGGCAATGAATACAATAGTGTATTAGCCTTATCTTCATCTTCGAATTTAAGTTCCATACTAGTCAATTGAACTATAAGTGTATTAAGGGTACTTAAACGGTCAACAATTGTTGTACCTTCTTTCATCCGCAAACTAAACTGTACAAGTGTCTTTTCAAGAAGATCTTGCTCGACAAGGACTTCGTCATATATAGAATTTCCATATTGCTCCATAAGCCTGATGTTGTATCATATGCAAGACATAAACAAATGGTACTAAGAGCTTTTGCATCTAGATCTTCCCATTCCTCATTTGTCATAGTCATTGGTTTATTTGTCTTGCATGCCAATGCTTTTTGCAACCCTTGTTGCACCAGTAAATCCCACATCTCGAGCTTCGAGAGCTCAAAGATTCTGTTTCTTTTACCGCTGAACTTTTCAACTTCAAACTTCAAACTCAGCATCTTAGCCATTAGCAAAAAACCTCCTAATGCCCAAATCACTCCTTATAGGCTGATCTCTTTAAGTGTGATATGGAGTTATAAAAAATGGATCCTCAAATAATAAAAAAAAGGTTTAACAAAAAAAAAATATTCTCACAATTTCATACCCACAAACAAAATTATCATGCATGATGGTTAACATTCAAAGAGTAAAATTGGTTTATTGTAACTTATTTCAACATTTTAAAATATTAAGAAAAGAATTCAAAGATCATCATAGTTTTGTTGAACAATAAATTGAATAAGAAAGTTGATAATGTGACAAACTTATTGAGATTGAAATCTAATCTGGATATATATAAGACATTCTGTCTTAAAAAAAGTGCTTTCCTTTTCAACTCTCATTATCTCAAAGATACAGATTCTTTCTTCCTAGATATAACAATTTCAACAAGTCTGAGGTCTGTGTCAATTATGCTTTGTTAATATTCACTCAAGCTACACACTGTGTTATTTAATTTTTTTAAATAAAAATTCATATATGCTTAATTTTGGCTTATTTTGTATGCCAAGTTTATGATGCAGAATCATGTCTATTATTCATCTACAGCCATCATAATATACATTTAAAAGCAACCATCTTAATGTTGACAGAACTAATAATATGGAACTAGTAACATGGCCTGCTTTGGACTTTTGGTTAGAGATCCATTCAACAAGAATATTTCATGGTCATGTCATGGTTTATATAATACAGTGAATTTACAAATGCGGCTAACGTTTCTGTTTTATGGAATTTGTTTATGTGTGAGCGGACTATTATGCATACTTTTGGCTCTCTTTTGTTTCATTGATTGTAAGTGTGTGAAAATATTAAGCTAATATGAATTATTGAAAATACAAGTTAATATCTTGGAAAGTTGCCTGATTTACTTCTTGAGACTTATTGTTGTTCCATTACTTGGTTGTAAAGATATTTTT
>JZKD02S1741755.1:4969-42018 GCA_000966675.3 Picea glauca | reverse complement strand
GACCCAGCTCCACATCTTCATCTTTGTATTGGCAGTTCTCCATGTGTTATTTGGTATCCTAACAATCTACCTAGCAAGAGAAAAAGTAAGTGCAATGGGATATATAATGATTTTCTCCAACATGATTCAGTTTAAATTATGTCTTAAATCCTATTTGCTTTGGTATTTCCATGTATTAGAATCATTTTTTGGTGAAATACTTAAGTAGTTCTCGTACCCAGATGAGGCGTTGGAAAGCATGGGACACGGAGATAGAAAGTTGGAAAGCATGGGACACGGAGATAGAAACATTGGATTATCAGTTTTCACATGGTGAGTTCTTTCTTATCTGGGTTCCTCTACCAGTCCATTAAGTTTAAAAGTGATTACTCAAACCAGGTTGATTAATCTGGAAATTTTAACTGGGACATTCTGGGTAATGATTGAAATTTTAGAGTTCAAATATTAAAGAGCACATCAAGAATATTTGGGGATTGGGGAACGTTTTGAACAGTGTTCGGAAAATTTGTTTCTAATTGCAAGAAACTACTTGTTTGCTTTTTGGTGCAAGCAGATACTGCAAGGTTCAGATTAATCCATCAAACTTCATTTGTAAGGCGTCATATGAATTTCTGGAGCAAAACACCAATTCTTAAATGGGTGGTAAGTGATTCAATATATGACCGGATCTGTTGGAAATTGTAATTACAAGTTGGTGAGATCTTCACATCTTCGCCGATTTGTTTGTCAATCAAATTCTGTCAGTAGCTGAAATGTCAGTGAGACAATCGACACTCTGACAGTTTGTAAGTGCAAAGTTGCACGTCTACTCAAAAGTCAGTCGGCAAACAGGAGAGCTATAAATGGAGCCGAATTCTATCTTCTCGAATTAAATTAAGTTGTTGAAGAGTCAGTCGTAGTTATGGTAGTGTTTAATGTTGAGTCGGTTTTATCTTCTATAGGAAGTCAGATTCAGAGTCTATAATAGTCTCAGTCACTTCAGTTAGCAGAGAGAGAGGAATAGATACACAGAGACAGAGGAATAGATACAGAGAGAGAGAGAGAGAGAGAGAGAGAGAGAGGGAGAGGGAGAGAAAGAGAACCAGTAGCAGTTGAAGAATTGACAGAAGAAGTATTAGTTCTATGATTGTATTCTATAATCCGAGCGCATTGCGTCGTAGTTCATTAATATCAAGTATTTTGTGTTTAGACAAGTTTCTGTGTTATTTCTGAGTTTACGTGCTAAAGCATAGCATTATTTTATTCCACATTCGTAAATCATTTTATTTAGTGTGTGTATTCACAACGCGCAACAATCTGAGCAGTCTATGCACTGCGCAGTGGGGCGTAGCCTGTTTGGTGTGCAGTATTTTAAACTGTGTTGTGCAGAGTAGTTTGCGTGCACACCGTCGACCCTACAAATTGGTATCAAAGCAGGTTCTATCATAACAAGGTTGTTAGAGAAGAAACTCTATTGAAAGTGAAATATGGCTTCTAACTCAAATCTGCAACCTCCCATGTTTACAAGGGAAAATTATGAGATGTGGTCTTTGACCATGAAGGCTTTGTTCCAAGGTCAAGATGTATGGGAAATAGTCAAGAATGGCCAAAGATGTCTTGAAAGAACAAAGAAAGAAGGATGGAAAGGCATTGTTTTACATACATCAAGCCATGCATGAGAGCATACTTCCAAGAGTTGCATCAGCAAAGCAAGCCAAGGAAGCATGGGACACATTACAAAACACTTATCAAGGTATGAATAAAGTAAAGACTGCAAAACTTCAGATTCTTAGAAGAGATTTTGAAACTATGTCAATGAAAGAATCAGACATTGTAGATTCATTCTACACACACGTAATAGGACTGATAAATCAAATTAAGTCTCATGGTGAAATCATAGAAGACATAAAAGTTGTTGAGAAAGTGTTTAGGAGTCTTCCTCCTAAATTTGATACTCTTGTTGTAACCCTAGAAGAAGGCAAAGACCTGAGTCATTTCAGTGTAGATGAACTGCAAGCTTCTCTCATCAATCATGAACATAGCTTGAACAGGTCGAATATGTCATTAGAAAATGATTTTCTACCCAATGATCTATAAGCCGTGGAAGAGGAAGGGAGAGAGCTAACTCTAGAGGTAGAGGAAGAAGTTCCAACAGAAGTGGATGCAGTAGAAATCATGGAAACACTGGTGGAAGAGGTCAAAACCCAAGTACCAGCCAGTCAACTTGTCAAAGAGCTGACAAAACAAAGATTCAATGCCATTACTATAAAAAGTATGGACATTACACATATGAGTGCAGAAAGAGACAGTATAATCAGAAAAAGAAAAGTCAAGATCAACCACACAACACAAATACCCAAAAGTGACCTATATTTATGGCGCGCATTGTAGCTATGTCTAGCACAGAAGAAATATCTAATATAGTGTCACCAGTTGAATGCAATGTTTCTCAATCAAGTCCATGTGACATGTGGTATTTAGATTTAGGCTGCAGTAACCACATGACAGGAAACATAGAACTGTTTTCTAGTTTGGATGACTCAGTCCAGACCAAGGTTACACTTGGAACAGATATCCAAGTTACTGTCTTAGGCAAAGGCAGTATAAATATTTTAACCAGACAAGGAGAAGAGAGAGTTATGTCTGATGTATATTATGTTTCTAGTCTGAAGCATAATCTGATGAGTACAGGACAACTGTTACAAAAAGGATACAGAATCTACATGGAAGATAATCACTGTGTGATTATGGATAAAAGCCCAAGAAATTTACTTATTGCAAAAATCCACATGACAAGTAACAGAATGTTCCCATTGACATTAAAGCCAGTCAAGAAGAAGAACACAACTCAAATTGTTGACAAAAGAAAAGGTGCGCAGTTAGACACTGCATTACAGCAGAAAGTGTGCGCAGTACTAATGAAGAAAATAGTGCGCGCAATATCAAGAAAGGAGAAAATGATGCAGAGATGAAGGAAACATTCCAATCTGAAACACAAGATGACTCCTGGCTATGGCATTTCAGATTTGGACATTTGAACTTTGGAGGTCTGAAGCTACTACACACAAAGGATATGGTAAAAGGCTTACCATTGGTTGATAAACCAGAAAGGATATGTGAAGGCTGCATATTTGGCAAGTAGCACATAGAATCATTTCCAGTCGGCAAGTATTATAGAGCAAAAGCTCCACTGGAAATAATACATTCAGACATCTATGGACCAATGCAAACTCCGTCTATAGGAGGCAGTACTTATTTTCTAACATTCATTGATGATTTCTCAAGAAAGACATGGATTTATTTTCTAAAGAAAAAATCTAACGCATTGGGTTGTTTTCAGCAGTTTAAATCACTTGTGGAGAAACAGAGTGGTTATTACATCAAGTCTCTAAGAATGGAAAGAGGAGGAGAATACATGTCAAGATAATTTCAAAACTTTTGTAAAGTTCATGGCATCTACAAGCAATTAACTGCGCGATACACACCACAATAGAATCGTGTCGTAGAGAGAAAGAACATAACCATCATGGAATGGTGCGCAGTATGCTGACAACCAAACATTTGTCAAATGAGTATTGGGCTGAGGTAGTAGCAACTGCAATATACATCTTGAATAGATGTCTGACAAAGAGTGTGAAAAATAGAATTCCCCAGGGAGAATGGACAAGATCAAAGCATGATGTGGCACACTTAAGATTTTTTGGTTGCATCAGATACGCACATGTTCCAGATGAATTGAGAAGAAAGATGGACAACAAAGGACAGAAATGTATATTTGTTGGGTATTCTGAAGAGACAAAAGGATACAAGTTGTATGACCCTGTCGCAAGAAAATTCATAATCAGTCGCGATGTTCAGTTTGTAGAAAATGAGCATGGGATGGAACCATAAAAAAGATAGTGAAAATAATTAATGCAATGGAGCATGATGAAAAAGAGAATGAAGTGGTACAAACACCATACACAAGACAGTGCGCAGTTCCGTCTACACCTGGCACTGCAATGCAAATTACCGCGTAGAATACTCCAGTAAGAACAACAAGTGCGCAGTCTACACCTAGAGTGCACCAAACACCAATAAGTAGTCCGAGTACTTCTACATTTCCATATCCAACATTAGCAAGTCTGTTACCAAGAAAGACAAGAAGTCTGCGCGACATCTATAATGAAGACACAGCAAATTCATTCTCAGTTTTTTCTCTGTTTTCACAAATAGATGATCCATTAACTTTTGAAGAAGTTTTCAAAGAGGAATTATGGGCACATGCCATGGATGAAGAAATCAGGTGCATAGAGAATAATCAAACATGGAAATTGGTAGATGTACCTGATGATAAGGATGTCATAAGTGTCAAGAGGATTTATAAAACCAATCAAGATACAGAAGGAAAAGTACAGAAGTACAAGGCAAGATTAGTTGTGAGAGGCTTTACACAACAACCTGGAATCGGTTACAATGAAACATTTGCACCGATTGCACTCATGGACACAGTCAGAACCATTTTAGCAATTGTCGCACAGTACAAATGTCCAGTTTATCAGATGGTTGTAAAGTCGACATTCTTGAATGGAAACTTAGAAGAAGAAGTATATGTGGAACAACCACAAGGTTATGAGGTTCCAGGACAAGAAAACAAAGTATACAGATTAAGGAAAGCACTATATGGATTAAATCAATATCTGAGATCTTGGTACAGTCGCATAGATTCCTATCTCACATAGAATGGATTTCAGAGAAGTGAAAATGAGCCAACATTGTACATCAAATCAAATCAACAAGGTAATGTGTTAATTTTTTGTTTATATGTGGATGATTTGATATTTATAGGTGACTTTGGCATATAAGATTTCAAGTCGGTCATGAAGGATGAATTTGAAATGACTAATTTGGGGCTAATGAGATATTTTCTGGGAATAGAAGTGCACCAATCCAAAACTGGTATATTTATCTCACAGTCCAAGTATGCGCATGAAATATTGAAGAGATTCAATATGGTGAATTCAAAATCAGCACCAACACCTATCATAACAGGATTGAAGTTAAGAAAGGAAGATAAAGGGTCCAAAGTGGATCCCACACTGTTTAAAATACTAGTAGGCAGTCTTATGTATCTAACAACAACAAGACCTGATATTATGTATGGAGTGAGCCTAATATCAAGGTTCATGGAAACTCCAAAAGATTCACATTGGAAAGAAGGAAAGAGAATTCTAAGATATGTGAATGAAACAAAATATTTTGACATAAAGTACTCTACTTCAGAAGATTTCAAACTCATTGGATACACTGGCAGTGATTGTGGAGGCAGTATTGATGATAGGAAAAGTACCTCTGAGTACACATTTTATTATGGAACAGGTATGGTATCATGGGCATCAAGGAAGCATCCCATAGTGACACTTTCTTCAGTAGAAGCAGAGTACGTCGCAGCCACAAGTGCAACATGTCAAGCAGTATGGATGAGTAGAATTTTAAAAGATTTGTTGCAGGAACAACAAGAACCAACTACAGTTTTATGTGACAACAATTCAACCATCTTGTTATCAAAGAATCATGTGTTTCACAAGAAAACCAATCACATTGATACAAGGTATCATTTCATCAGAGAATTGGTGAATAACAAAGAGATCTGCATAGAATTTTGCTGGTCAAAAGAACAAATTGTAGACATTTTTACAAAGGTTTTAGCAAGAGATGCATTTCAGCATCTGTGCAGTAATCTGGGAGTTCGCACAGTAACAGATGAGTGACATTAAAATGAAAACTCAAATTTTTTATGTAACTTTCTTTTGAATCCTGCCAACTTATAATTAATGGGGAGTATTGGAAATTGTAATTACAAGTTGGTGAGAACTTCACGTCTTCGTTGATTTGTTTGTCAGACAAATTCTGTCGGTAGCCGAAATTTCAGTCAGACAGTCTGACAGTTTGTAAGTGCAAATTCACACGTCTACTCAAAATTCAATCGGCAAATAGGAGAGTTATAAATGGAGCCAAATTCTATATTCTCGAATTAAATTAAGTTGTTGAAGAGTCAGTCGTAGTTATGGTTGTGTTTAATGTTGAGTCAGTTTTAGCTTCTGTAGGAAGTCACATTTAGATTCTATAATAGTCTGAGTCACTTCAATTAGCAGAGAGAGGAATAGATACACAAAGAGAGAGGAAAACACACACACACACACACACACACAGAACCAACAACAGCTGAAGAATTGACATAAGAAGTATTAGTTTTGTGATTGTATTCTGTAATCCAAGCGCACTGCGTTGTAGTTCATTAATATCAAGTATTTTGTGTTTAGACAAGTTTCTGTGTTATTTCTGTGTTTACGTGTTAAAGCATAGCATTGTTTTATTCCACATTCTTAAATCATTTTATTTGGTGTGTGTATTCACAGCGCCCAACAATCTGAGCAGTCTGTGCACTGTGCAGTGGTCTTGAGAACTCTGTCGCGTAGCCTGTTTAGTCTGCAGTATTTTAAACTACATTGTGCAGAGTAGTCTATGCACACACCGTCGACCCTACAGGATCATCCAGGAAAATATCTTAGTTCCCAGTTTTCATGCAATATGAGAGATAATCATTTCTCGTTTAGTATTTAACTTTTTTTTAGAATTGCAGATTTTCTTTTTTAGACAATTATTTAGGTCAATAAGGAAAGTTGATTACCAGACCTTGCGCCATGTCTTCATTATTGTATGTCTTGATAATTTCAAATTATCCTTTTGCAACTCACCTTGCTTATGTAAGCACCGCTTTCATTCCTATGAAAGTGCTGCAAATTTTCTTTCTTGGAACTATGCACAGGCTCATTTGTCAGAAAATAAAAAATTTGACTTTCATAAATATATCAAGAGGTCAATGGGTGAGGACTTCAAGAGGGTTATTGGAATCAGGTTCGTCTATGAAAAAGATATGGTCTTGCCCCACAATAACGACCTTTTTGCCTCTTGTTTTTTGTTCCTTTGAAAATCTCTACTTTCTTTTTTACATTTAACACACATTGTTTATTACTTTTATCTGCAACACTCCTTTGTGGGCTTTTTCTATGGTATTTTTTCCTATCAATGTATATAGTAAGTCTTCACAACTCCATCTCTTCCCAAAGTTTTATTTTGTTTCTGCCACTAACGTTTTTGTTTTGATGGAATGTGTTTATGTGTGAGCAAACTGGCATGCATACTCGCTCTCTTTTGTTCCCTTGATTGTAAGTATGTGAAAATCTCAAACTAATATGAATGATTGATTATATAAGTTAATATATTTGAATTTTTTTCGATTAACTTCTTGAGACATATTGCCATTCCATTACATCGGTGTGCAGATAGTTTTGATCGTTGGAATGAAGCTGCAACTTATTATATTAGAGATGGTTTCAGAAATTGAAGGAAGCCAACTTGTAGTTAAAGGAACTCCAGTAGTACATCCAATGAACAAGTTGTTTTGGTTTGGTCGCTCTCAACTTGTCCTTTCCTTGATCCATTTCATTTTGTTTCAAGTATCCAACTGGTTTGCATTGTCAAATTGTACTTCTTGAATATGGTAGAGTGATTATTCAAGAGATTAACAACGGCTTGATGGTTACTGTAGAATGGTTTCTAGCTCACTTTCTTATTGTGGATATGGGTAAGAATTGTGCTAGCAAAGAATAAAATCTGGTGTGTAGAATCATTAGGTTTACAATGATATCAATAGGAAGACTTTATGCTTGCACTGGAAGTTTGGCTTCGGATCTTGTTTCCAAGAGAGGTTTTATAGCATCATAATCATAATCTTCATTGGGTAAGTCTGTGGATGATTATTTAAGAGCACATGACAATCAAACAGTTCATCGCGTTATCCTGTTTTTCATTTTTATTCATTTCATTTTGTTGATTTGGCATAGTGCTATTGATTTTTAGGCAATGACAGTATTATTTTGAATTGAACAAGGACTACATTGGATTCTTTGTGTTTTATGTACAGGTTCATTGTGCAGTTTATATGTAGTTATGTCACGCTTCCACTTTATGCACTTGTGACACAGGCAAGTCTTTGCAACTTGCATTTAAAATAAAGTAAAATTTAGGCGTTTTAGAGTACAAATTGAACTTGAAAATATGTTTAAAGATATACGAAATGACCCAACGATATTGCTCAAATCTCATGTAACGTTGTAATGACAAAACAATAAACAAAGTGGACAATACAAAGTAGACAGATCTAGAATGGAAGTTAGAACCAAATCCTAACAACTAGTACAACTGGCAGTGTACAATCACACACTATTGAGGTTATAACTAACACTCCCTCTTAAACTCAACAGTTACAAACATTAGCACTGATAATTCCTAAGTGTTGTCTCTGAAAATCAAAAATGGTTTTTCCCAATGGCTTTGTAAATATGTTTGCGAGTTGGTCTCGTGAGCCACAAAATTGAACTATGATTTCACCATTATTGACTACCTCATGTATGAATTGAAAGTGAGTGTCAATGTGATTGCTTTTCTTATGAAAAACACAGTTTTTTGATAAAGCAATTGTTGAAGTATTATCACAGAAGATAGGAGTTGGCTCCTTTTCTCTATGTGACATGTCATTCAATAGTCTTTGCAGTAACACAGCTTGACATGAAGTTGAGGTAGCAACGACATACTCCACCTCTGTAGAAGATATTGATTTCTTTGATGCCTAATAAATCATATTCGTGCCTAGGTGAAAATCATACCCTGGGGTGCTTTTCCAGTCATCTAGGTTGCCTACAAAATCAATGTCAATGTAACCAGAAGGATGATTATCTTCAAACTGAGCGTAACATAAACCAAAATTGAGAGTGCCAGCAACGTATCTCAAAATATTTTTTGTCATCTTCCAGTGAGAAACTTTGGGAGATTCCATGAACCTCAAAACAAAGTTGGCTGCATACATAATATCAGGCCTAGTTGCTGTAAGATACAACAAACTGCCTACTAAAGTTTTGTACAAAGTAGAATCCATTGTAGGGCCTTCATCTTGCTTGCTCAATTTTGTGCCTAGGGGTATAGGATTTTCTACTGGATTGCAGTCTTCCATGCAAAATCTTTTGATGATGTTTGTTGCATACTTTTGTTGACAGACAAAAATCCTTTTGGTTGATTGGTCAACCTCAATCCCCAAAAAATATTTCATTATGCCAATATCTCTCATCTCAAATTTAGATTGCATGGCATGTTTAAAACTGGTTAACTCAAGATTTCTGGTATATATCATCTCATCAACATATAGACAGACAATCAATATTTTATCTTGTTGATATGTTTGGGTGTATAGAGTTGGATCATTTTGGCTTCTATTGAAACCACTCTTGATCAGGTAAGTATCAATTATGTTGTAACAAGCTCTTGGAGCTTGCTTTAAGCCATACAAGGCTTTCTTCAACCGATACACTTTGGTTGGATGGTCTTTGATTGATCCAGATTTTATGAGCAGAACGAAATGAATACAAATTATTAACAGGTGCTTAACACAAAATAACATAGATACAGTAAAACTGGTTTTCTATTCAACGAAATAAGATGAAACTGTAAAATGTAGTGGAAACAAGCTTGCTGGAATGGTGCGGCTTATCTCTGAGAAGAGATGTGACGGCTGCGCACATTCGAAATAAAAAGATTACAATGAGGATCTGAAGGAATTTTTACAATAAAAAAGAATTCCAAAAACCCTAGACATCCAAAAACCTAACCCTAGAAGATGAAGCGCCAAAAGTCATGTGGGCCCCATTTGGGTAAGTTAGTACATCAACTTCCCGGGGTCGTAACTTTTGCATACGATCTCCGTTTTAGACGTGTGATAGCCCGTTGGAAAGGTATCATCAAGGAGATTAATTTTTGGGGATCAATCATGCTTTTGGATATCATTGAGGAGCTTGGTCCCGAAAAACCTTCATTTAGGCCCTCAAAATGGCCCCGGAAGTTAAAACTTCTAAAAATAGTAAATTGTCGAAATCGCCAGAAAACTGTTTTGAGCTAGTTGGAAAAGGTGGGTGGCCACCGATATCCATATGGATCAATCCTCCCTCCTTAGTAAGAAATGTTCTCCATTGTGTTGAGGACCCCCATCAGATGAGGAAATTTCTGCTGAATTTGGCCCCGGGTGAGCCACTTGCCTTGGTGCAGGAGTTGCCCTGCTTTGACAACTCGATAAAGCTTGATCCTTTGTTGTCAAGTGCCCTTGATCTATGTGTCCACAATATGATTATTGGATTCCTGTTGTATGCAGTCTGGGTTGAGCTCTGTTGGTGTCAGTTGTTCTGCTACTTTTGAGGTATCCAATAATGGTGGGAAATAAGGGCGAAGGAGATCCACATTGAACACTGGGTGCAGGCCAAGGAAAGGAGGAATGTTGAGCTCAAAATCATTATCCCCCAAGGCCTTGGTGATAATGTATGACCCATAACGAAGTGGGAGAAGCTTTTGATGGGGTCCTGTAAGGTGTTCTTTTTGCAAATGCAACCAAACTTTGTCGCCCATCTGAAACTTATGTGGCACCCGATGTTGATCATGGCGTTGTTTGTACTTGTCATTGGACTTCTATAGGATATCCTGAACCTGTTGGCGGATGTGCTAGATCCTCTCAATGAACCGGGTGGATTTTTCAACTTTAGTTGGAGCAGGAGATGAGTCGATCGAGGTGGCCGCAAGAGGAAGTGCAACATCTATGGGACCCAATGGTTGGAATCCCAACCCCACCTAAAAGGGGCTGTGGAAAGTTGAGCTATGCAGGGCTCGATTGTAGCTATGTTGGACATAGGGAAGGATCTCATCCCATGTGCGAGGGTGATTTGAATTATACATGCGAAGGATATGCACAATCATTCAATTTACAACCTCGGTTTGTCCATCTGTCTGGGGGTGGAAGGTCATGGATTTGTTGAGCTTGGTGTCTAGCAGTGACCAGAGGCTCGACTAGAATGTGTTGAGAAATTGACTATCCCAATCTGAGACAATGGTTTGTGGGATTCCAAAATCTACCCAGACTCATTCAAAGAATATCTTGGCAATGGCCTCTGTTGTGATGCTCTTCTTGCGGGCAACCAAAATCACCATCTTAGAAAATCGATCAACAACCACAAAAACATAATTATTTCCCCGCTTGGTGGATGGGAGGTCCACCATGTATTCCATTGAGATCGATTCCCATGGCTTGTCAGAAATAGGAAGATGGGTGTACAGGCCCTGTTTCTTAGTGGTTGGTTTGGCAATAGCGTAGGAAGTGCAGGACCTGATATACTTGCTAAACTCCTTTCAAAGTTTCGACCAGTAGAAATTTTTTTGTAGCATCGCCACTGTCTTTTCGATGTCGAAGTGTCCTACCACCTGACTGTAGTGGGCTTCCCAAATCATCTTCGCTCACTCACTTTATGGAACAAAGATATGGCCCAAACGACACAACAACCCATCCTGAAGATGGAAATTATCAACAATTGTGTTTGCACCCAACATTTGGTAGGTGGTGGCGAAGTCAGGGTATGTCTCATAGAGTTGGGGCCTTCCATATGTCTCATGGCCGCAAGAGTCTAGAACCGTGGTGAGTGCCGCGACTGGCGGTCTGCTCAAGCAATCAACGATGCGATTGGTGCTTCATGTTTTATACTTGATGTTGAGGTGGAATTGTTGCAAGTATGTGGACCACTTTTGATGGCGGTCATTTTGCAATTTTATCTATGTCTGCATGAACTGCAGTGGCTTATGATTAGTGTGGATGATTTTCTCCTTCCCAAGAATGTAATGTCTCCACTGGCGGCAGTCTTGCAAAATGGAGTACATTTCTTTGTCATAAGTAGGGTACTTACGGACAATATCTGACAGTGTCTCACTATGATAGGCCATGGGGTGGTCATGCTGAGTGAGAACGGTGCCCACGACATAGTCTAAAGCATCTGTCTATTATATCGAGACCTGGTGGTAGCCAGATTTCAAATCGATCTTACTAAAGTATTTGGCCCCCATGAGTTGATCAAGGAGGTCATCGATTCGGGGAATCAGGTATCGGTTTCTGATTGTGATTTTATTCAGAGCCCGGTAATCAATAGAGAGTTGTCGGGTTCCATCTTTCTTCTATACCAGCACGATTGGGCTCCCGCAAGGTGATGAGATGGGGTGGATGTGCCCCTTGTGGAGAAGTTCTTGGATCTGTCACTTGATCTCCTCATTCTCTAACAAAGAGCGACGATATATTGGACCATTAGGCAGCGATGTGTCGGGGGTCAGATCGATAGGGTGCTTGACCTGCCAGTGTAGAGGTACCCCTGTAGATGAGGAGAAGATATTTGAGTATTCCTCCATGACCTTATCTACTTTCTTCTGCTGTGTGGAGAGGTCAGTCGTAGAGACCCTGGATGTGGCTGTGATCTTTCGCTTATTCTGAGAGAGAATCACGAAGAAGAAAAACTTCCCCGTTTGAGAGATGACCTTCCTGCATTGCTTAGTAGAGATCAAGGAAATAACACTAGGTGGAAATGCCTCGGGTATCCTATACAATTTTATTTTCAAAGTAATAATAACACTATGAGGCCTAGACTCATATACAGGATGACGTTTCCATAAATAAGGTTGGCCCAAAAGAACATCACAAACTTCGAGAGGAGCAACATCACAAAATACCTCGTCTTTGAAGGGCTTTATTCTCCTCCAATAGTGTAGGGTTGTGGGTGTGGCGTTGTTGGCAAGGCCAACCGCTTGACAACCTCTGCTAAGATGAGGCTCTTCTGGCTACCACTATCAACGATGAAGTGCAGTGGGGTTCCTTTTACCCACATCTGTGAATGGAAGAGGCTCTCTCATTCTTCTTGCTCATCTAGTTCACCAGGCTGGATCTTGGTGGTAGCAATGGTGGCACTGGGTTCCATGTCAATGATCTATATTCCCCTTTCTGGTTCTGGCTCAGAGTCATAATCTGCATCTGATTCAAAGGCTTTCACTTCGGCCACCAGCGACTGTTTTGAGCGACAGTCAGCAGTGTTATGCCAAGGGCTCTTATGGAAGTCACACCACTTCTCGGTATCTTTCTTTGTCTTTCTGGTGTCCTTCTTTTCTAGTGGCTTGGACTGGTAGTCCTGATACTGTCCATCTTTGCTCTGTCCTTTTTTCTATGGGTTGGGGCCGCCCTTTCCTGGATTTTGTTGTGTGGGGTTCCCAGGCCCAAATAGTCGCGCCTTTTGTTTGAGCTTCTGCTCGATTTTGACAGCATATCGGTAGGCCGTGAACAATGATGAGATGTCCAAAAATTCCATTTCAGTCTGGATGTATCTATGCAGAGCATCACGATAATTGAGCACCAAATGTCGCTCTAAATATTTGATACCCAGCTTGGTGCACAAGGTATGGAAGATATTTGTGAAATCTGGCACTGCTTGGTCTCTTTCTTGTCGCAGTGTGGTCCATTTGGTATACAGGTCGTCATAACTTCCGATAAGGTAGTATTGTTCCTTAAAAGCATCCCTGAAGGATTCCTAGGTGGTCATGACTGGAAATAATGAGGTTTCCTTTGTTTTCTTTTGCTCACAGAAAGTTTCCCACCAATCTTTGACATGGGGAACGGCTTTGAGGAGTGCAAAAGTAATATTTTCTCTATTCGAAAAGTTATGGACAGAAAAATACCCTTCTAGTAGATTCAAACACTTGTCTACAACATATGTTTCTATCTAACCTTCAAATATAGGAATATAAAAGTTTATTTGTACCTTGAAGGGGGCGACACCTCTTTTCGAAGAAGATGTGTCGCCTGTTGGTAGTCGCCGAAGGATTTGCATGAAACTATCCATCATCTCGTTCCTCTATTGCGTGAAGGCTTCCTCAATCAACAGTTTGAAAGGATTTCTTGTCCCGTCATATTTTTTTTCTCCTACCATGAGAGGTCGCTTGGGCGTGCAAGAGCTTTTGTCTTCAAGAGAAACAAACTCGAGACCCAACTCTTTGTACTCCGACCTCATTGGGGACATGCATTAAGACGACAAGGAGCATACTGCTCTGATACCACTAATCCAGATTTTATGAGAAGAACGAAATGAGTACATATTATTAACAGGTTCTTAACAAAAAATAACACAGATATAGTAAAACTGGTTTTCTATTCAATAACAAAATACGTTGAAACTGTAAAATGCAGCAGAAACAAGCTTGCTGGAATGGTGACAACTTATCTCTGAGAAGAGATGTGACGGTTGTGCACATTTGCAAGAAAAAGATTACAATGAGGCTCTGAAGGCCTTTTTACAATAAGCAAGAATGCCAAAAACCCTAGACATCCAAAAACCTAACCCTAGGATATGAAGCGCCAAAAGTCATGTGGGCCCCATTTGGGTAAGTTAGTACATCAACTTCTCGAGGTCATAACTTTTGCATACGATCTCCGTTTTAGGCGTGTGATATCCCTTTGGAAAGATATTATCGAGGAGATTCATTTTGGGGGATAAATCATGCCTTTGGATATCATTGAGGATATCGATCCCGAAAAACCTTCATTTAGGCCCTCCAAAAGGCCCCAGAAGTTAAAACTGCTAAAAATAGTAAATTGCCAAAATTGCCAAAAAATTGTTTTGAGCCAGTTGGAAAAGGTGGGTGGCCACCGATATCCATATGGATCATTGACCTCAAATCTAGGTGGTTGATCCACATATACCTCTTCTTCTAAGATACCATTCAAGAAATATGACTTGACATCCATCTGGTATACATTCCATTTGTGTTGAGTTGTTATGGCTAAGAGAGTCCTTACAGTGTCCAACCTTGCTACTGGAGCAAAATTTTCACCATAATCAATGCCTGGTTGTTGTGAGAAACATTTGGAAACAAGTCTTGCTTTGTGTTTTTCAATCTGCCCCTTTTCATTGAGTTTAGTCTTGTAAACGCACTTGACACCAATACTTGTCTTATGTTTGGGCAGATCAACAAGATCCCATGTCTTGTTCTTCTTAATAGAGTCAATTTCTTGGTTCATGGCTTGAACCCAATGTGGCTCTTTAGCTGCCTCTTTAAAATATGTAGGTTGACATGAAATTAATGCAAAAATATTTTGTTGATCAATATCATCCAACTGCTAATGGATTTCTCTCAAGCTTCGATTTCGTTGATTTTGAAGTTCAAAGGATGAATTTCTCCTTGAAGAAGAGTTGTCTTGAGAATTTTCAGGTTGTCCTTGTACCTGCAATCTTGGAAGGACAGGATGATGTGTTTGTTGTCCTGAATTTTTTTTGTTTTCAAGAAGTGGCATCAATGGATTTTGACTATCCATAGGGAAATTTTCAAACTCACTCCAAAACTGATTTTCAAGAAATTTGACATCTCTGCTGAGAACGAGTGCCTTTGAAATCAGATTGTAGAGTCTGTAGGCTTTTGATGTCTCAGTGTAGCCAACAAAAATGCATTTCTCACTTCAATCATCAAGTTTCTTCCTCAATTTGGAAGGTATGTGAGCAAATGCAATGCATCCAAAAGTCCTAAGATGAGAAAAATTCAGTTTTGTCCCACTCCATGCTTCTTAAGGGACATTCATCTTGACACTAGTGGTTGGGGATCTATTCAAGAGATAAAATAAACATGCCATGAATTTAGCCCAAAATAAAATTGACAGACATTTCTCTCTGAGAAGGCTCCTTTCCATGTTCATTATAGTCTGATTTTTCCTCTCAGCCACTCCATTTTGTTGTGGAGTATACCTAGTTTTGGTTTGCATGATTATGCCTTGTGATTTGCAGAAATTTGCAATTTTTGTTGAATAGTATTCTCCTCCTCCATCTAACCTGAGAATCTTCACATATTTCTCACTCTGTTTTTCAGCTTCAACCTTGAACTCCTTGAACTTTGCAAAGGTTTCAGGATTTTGTCTAAGGAAATAGATCAATAAATGTTAGAAAGTAAAAGCTACCACCTATTGACTTTGTTTTCATTGGTCCACATAGGTCAGTGTGAACCAGCTCTAAGTGTTATTTGGCTTGAGTGGAGGACTGTGGAAATCTTGTTCTATTATGTTTTATGAGAATGGAAAAATCACATGGCATATTTTTCTCTTTGAAGATAGGTAGACCTTTGACCATGGAGTGCTTATGTAGAAGGCTTAGACTCTGAAAGGGAAGATATCCAAATCTTCCATGCCAAATCATAGTTGCATTGGGGGTGGATACACTTTGGGCATAAGATTGGGTTAGATTTGTGGTTCTAAGGGTCATGGGAAACATTTTGTTCCTAGTCATGTGGATTTCATAAATCAATTTTCTGTTGGGAGGTTTGTCATATATCCTACATGATGCTCCTTCAAAAAGTACCTTTATAGCCAATTTCAACTAGTTGTCCTACACTTAATAGATTATGTTTAAGATCTCAAATGTGATATACATCGTTTATGTCTTTCTTTACATATTGTTTAGTGAAAATAGGTACAATTCATTTTCCTTGAACTTTGAATAAACAATCATCTCCAAGTGTAATATCAGATGAAATAGAAGAATTAATGCAATAAAGTAAATCTTTTTAACCTGTCATGTGATTGTTGCATCCATTGTCCAGCAACCAGAGTGTGACATCCCAAAAAATAAAATATTTTTGAAATTTAAAATTGCTAGAAATTTATTCTGTTTTTAGTAAATTCGAATTTGGAAAATTTTTGCCATTTATGGCAATTCCGAATTTCGAATTTGGTAATTGTAATTAATTATTTGGACTGTTGGGAAGAGACCTGATTTGACCCAACTAACTATTTGACTATGACACTTGTATGGAAACAAAATATTTTATATTGATTGCAGGAGGACAAATGGAATAACCATGTTAAATTTAGTTGACCATGACTCCATGAGTGGGGAACATGTTGGAACTACCTCTTGGCTGATTATTACAAATGGAAAATCAGTGATTTGGCCATTGGCAGCCCCTAAAAATTAGGGATTTAGAAAGCTGTGAAAATTCCTAAGGGAGGGAAAAGACCTAGGCAAATGATAAATAGTATATGAGAGGAGGCAGGATGCTACCAAGTATGCTGGGAAAGGAAACTTTTCATTTACTTGCTGTTATGAACACTGCTTGAGTGTGAGGCAAGGGAAAAACTGTTGGAGCTGTAGGACATATATGAAGAGAAGATTTTCCAAGTTCTCCCTCATGGATTCATGGTCAGGCTAGGGGGTGAATCGGGCAAGTAGTTTGGCTGCCCTGTTCTACGATTGGGAGGAACGTGGTTGTTCCCTTTGTCTTTCATCGTATTATTTCAGATATGTTATTTATGTCCCTTCTCTGGCTGAATGTTAAATGGTTACATACTTGATAGAATGTATCTGTTAGAAATAATATTAAGGACAAAAGATCGAATGCATCCTATTGCAAACTTAGGAATTGCTAGAACATCTCTCTACAAGTTCGAAATGGATTATATTTGTTGCATCTCATTACTATTATGAATACTAGTTCCCAAAAGTATACTAGCTGGAAGGATATGACTAGTCAATTCTTAAAGAAGATTTGTGCTATGGTTTGGATTACTATTGTAGTAAGATAAAGCGTCGTAGTTGAAAACCCCACAAGTAAATTGTGATGCATATTTGAGTTTACCTACATATTGAATGCAAATGGAAAACTGCATAGTGTATATATACATATGTGTGTGTGTATGGACATTTCTGATATATAAAGACATGCACCGCAGTAGAGTAACTAACTAAGATTTCTTCCATGTACCAGTTGAACAATACCAGTTGAACAATCATGATTTTTTTTTTAGGAGATAGCTCTAATCGCAAGTGTCTAAGATATATATATATATATATATATATATATATATATATATATATATATATATATATATATATATATATATATATATATATATGTGTGTGTATGTATGTATATTTAAAGTACGGAAGTGACCTTGCAAATACCAAGAATTATTATAGACCATATACAACATTTACACATCTTTATATTAATCGGTGTTTAATGAAAAGTTATAGGTTGAAATGTTGGAAAATTATTGGAGTGAATCAAATTAACACAGTTTAATCACCAGAACTAATCACGAGAGGCGCGAAGGCCCAAGGAAGAAGGGGCATCCCGAAACTTAAAACATACCCCTGAGTAAATTCCTAACTATGTAAATAACAACACAATCACCTAAAAGTTCAAAAGGAAAGTCTTTAACACAAGTACAGTAAGTGCAAATTCAATTCATATACCATCATGCGATCTGGAGTCAACTATAAATAAGATACACATATAGCCGGCAATAGCCAAGTATTTTTTCCTTTTTCAAAATCCTTTCGAGGAAGTAGCCAATATGGCGCTAGTATATTCAACCAATAAAATAACCAGTATGCCATTACAAGTAGGCGGAAGGGAAACCCTGTAATTCTTTTAAAAATAGTATTACATATCTCATTTGGAATTGAAACAAATGAACATCCCATGCGGTGTTTTACTTCCAACGATAGATTTTTCCATCACAAAACGGGTTACCCTTAATCAACGGTACCGAAAACGCGACTTAATCTCCATTTCAGAGTTTTGGATATCGAGAGTTGGAGGTGTCAAGGACACTCACGACAAGAATGATAAAATCGTGAAATGTGAAACCACGACTTAATCTCCATTTCAGAGTTTCGGATACTAGGAGTTGGAGGTGTCAAGGACACTCACGAAAAGAATGATAAAATCGCGAAATGCGAAACCACGACTTAATCTCCATTTTGGAGTTTCGGATACTAGGAGTTGGAGGTGTCAAGAACACTCATGACAAGAATGATAAAATCACAAAATGCGAAAGCACAACTTAATCGCCATTTCGGAGTTTCAGATACTGGGAGTTGGAGGTGTCAAGGACACTCATGACAAGAATGATGAAATCATGAAATGCGAAAGATCAGAGCATGTCAAAGACTCCATTTCGGAGTTTCACAGACCAGTAAATCAAAGATCAAAGGAACTTTAACCTTTGAAGTAGTGAACCTCGAAATCCCAAAACAGACACATCAACAAACCACGTCAGCTAAGGACACGTGGCACAATCAGGCAATGGAAAGTGTCAAGTTGATTCAACATTTTAGGCACATGTAAGTCAAGAATCAGAGTGACGGGTGGCATCTATTTGACACGTGTCAATCCACGTGTGATGTCAGCAGGTTTACGTCACATAAGAACTTTCTATTTCGGGGTTTTACATAGCAAGTAGAAACTCCACCATCATGAAGTCTCGAACTCCGAAATATCGAAAGGGACTGTTGTGAGTCTCGAAAACCCGAAAGGAAAAAATTCGAAATCCCATCAACCGTCCATCTCAGTGGGTTATGTGAACCATCCGATCACTTCAAAGATTTTGTGATCATGAATTTTATAATGTTGGAGTCACGATTACTCGAAGGGAAAAAATGTCGAAATCTCGTTAGTCGTTCGATTAAGAAAAGAAGGAATCAGATTATGAAGTTTTGTGAACCATTGATCTGGCTCCATTTCGGGGATTGCAACTTGCCGAAATGTTGAAATGCCGAAATGTGAAAGGCATTTTGATTAGGCCCATGGTCACAGCTAGTGGGCATATGGAATATGTGCGAGACCCAATACTTGTAATCCAACAGTGCAGGTGAATTTGAATATGATCGGAGGATTATGAAATATTCGTACTCTGAGTTTAACCGAAAGGCCTTACCTAACGACTATCCTATATCCATATATTTAAAAAAAAAAAAAACTATAGTGGTATGTTTATATTTAAACTTTTCACAAAGGAGTATAGACTAATACTCTACTTTTACCTAAGTCTGTTTGGTCGTTTTCATCGTGTGATTATGTGTATGGACTAACGCATGAGGCCTAGGCCATCAACCCCCAAAGTCGTTTGTATTGTAAACATATGGTAATGGGCTATTTGTAGGGTCTAACGCGTAAGGATTTGGCCATGAAGTCCCAAAGTCGTTTTGTTTGTTAAGACTGTGGTAATGGTTATAGGTACAAATAGATAGGAAAGTAATTATAATTACAGGAATTGAAATAAACATTGAAATGAGGAATAAACACTTATCGTCGATCAAAAAACTTTAAGTTGAATGCTAATGGCAGTCGATGAAAGTAAGGACTCTTGCAAACTTTCAGACTCAAGATTTATAACAAAAATCTTAATTGCTTGAATCTTGAACTATTCAAGGATATTTATACAAACAATTTTTTTTTTTCAAACAGCTTTTGAGGTATATTACACAGAGGTCCTTCTGTTGTTCGTCAGTTTTGTGAAATGAGAGAAAAATCCCATCTAAGGTATCTCCTTCATGATTCAAGGATGGTTGTAACAACCATCTAAAATTTCTTTGGAAGACTTCTCAGGACCTTCTCAACAATCCTTTGATTAGGGCTGGCTTCACTAGTCAAGCTGATCTTGTTTACAATTCCCATGACTCTGCTCATAAATTGATCAATATTTTCAGACTCTCTCATTTTTAAGGTCTCAAAATGTGTCCTCAAGGTCTACAGATTGACTATTTTGACCTTGTCATTTCCCTGGTAGGTTGTTCTGAGAATGTCTCAGGCATGTTTTGAGGTAACAACACCTATTATTTTTTAGAAAATCAAGTCATCCACTTAGTTTTGAATCCAAAACTTATCCTTATTCTCTTTTTTCCTTTGTTATGCCTGAGACATTCTCTCTTAATTGTTCATGGTAGCTAGATCTATTAGATATGGTTCCACATAACCAAGATCCACTCAATCCCATCACTCATGTTCTTGTAATAAGGATCTCATTATGAGAGACCAAAATTCATAGTTCTTCCCAAGAACAATTTTCCCTTGTGTTGTTCCTAAATTGTTAGAGGTGGCCATTTTTGTAAAAACAAATCCAGAAAAGAAAACAAATTGTTAGTAATTTTCGTGCTCTTTCTCAGGGATAAAAATACTTGTGATATCGCTTGATGCAAACAGACATGTCCTCTTCCTATTTCTTGCACATGAAACCAAGTCCCCGAGATACCAAACACACCAATGAAGTTTCAAGCTATAGCCCCTTTTTAAAAAATTCGATCTACAGGAAATTTCTAGTTTCCTGGTATAGATCTTGTTGGATTTGACTATCCAAGGGAAATATCTTATAGAGTCAGAGCTCTAAGTTTCATTCTTTATCGACTATAAGCCTTTAATGGTGAAAAATAGGAGCTCTGGGGATTCCTTTTCAACGAATTGTTTTTTAACGTTAAACCATAATATGACCAAGGGCTAAGAACCAGGTGCTCCAGGGCTTCGAGCTTTGGGCATTTCAATATGTTAAGACCTTAGTTCCTCCAAATATCCGAACTCTCAAAGTCCCAAACAAGAGAAAATATCAACAGTCCTTGTTGATCTGAGATCAATGACCCATAATTACTTTGGGACTCTGGGTTTCGGAGCCTTCCACCATTCTAATTCACAATAAACAGATCCAACAACCCTCATACCTCGACAAATCAATGCCCAAGATCCTTTTCAGAACTCTAGCCTTTGGGTGTTCCTATCTGCTGACTCTAACTAACCTCTGGAGTGACGAAATATTGATCCCAACAGTCCATGTGTCTTCTGAATGAGTGGTCAGGATCCACTTCGGTCTTTGGCATTAGGGGCTCTTTTCATCACTACTTCATAGTTCTCCCAGAGTATTAGATCGCCAAACTGTCGGACGGCTTCCATGTGTCTAGCGTGATCAGCGACCTAGATTTAATTCAGCTCTTTGGAGCTTCGGGCGACTGGTAACCTTTAGCGTATGTTCTCTACTTCCTCTGAAGTACAGGATCGTCTAACATGTGTCTACTAGATCCAATGGTCCAAAGTCACTTCGGATCTCTAGGACTTCGGGAAGCTAGAAACCTTCTCAGCCAAGGTACTTTGAAGTGTTATACCTTCGGACTATAGGATCTACTGACATTCATCCTATGCCTGGATCAACGGACAAGATTCGTTCCAAGCTTTGGAACTTCAGGAGATTAATTGAATCTGCAAAGTCCCCTCTATCTTCTCTACATGAGACCAAGATCTATGACCTCTACTTAAACCTTTGGGTGCTTATCTCACCTTGTAATATCAACGGTCTTATTTAAATGGACCATGAAGATCGACAACCATGACTGATTCTGGAGCCTAAACTTGCTCTCTCTTTAATTTCCTTCCTGATCTTTGCAATGCAAAGATGCTCGTTCATAGTGGTGTTGATGTCCATCATTGATCTGTTGATCTAGCGAGATCAACAATCCCAAGGGATTATAGAGTATAAACATGCACACTCTTTAATTTCCTTTGTGATTTTCACAATGGTTCTCCGTCGTTGATCTGCCTTCATTGAGATCTGACAGTCATGAGTTAATATTTGTTTGATCTGACGGCTACTTTCGCTTGTACCTATATCTAATGACTGAGATCTGTTCAGCTCCTCATCCTATCTGAGCTTGATCTAACGGCCCAGATCTATTCCTTCGGCCGAACTAACGATTGTTGTAGCTTCTCATCTGTTACTTCTGCATCTTCCTCCTGAAGAAAGGATTCCATGAATTCTTAAATGCTTCATCTTTGAATCTCCTTTTGTAGGGTTATCTTCTCGCACTGTGATGTCTCCATCGCTCCTTTAGCGGACTGCTCTCCAGTGCTCCTTTTAGCGGAGTTCTCTCCAAGCTCTGTGAAGAGTCTTACCTCCCGTGCTCTGATACCATGAAAAAAAAATAAACAAAGAACACAATACAGAGATGGAAAAACAAAAAGCTAAGAAAAACCAGAGTAATTCATATTCTGGATTTCAAAGTGGGCCAACGACTCCAAGCCATGGATATTCTCCATTGCCTTTGCTCCGAGCCATGGATCTTCTCCATTGCCTTTACTCTGAAGAGACAATACTGCAGGAAACATTGAAACTCCAGAAATCTTTCCAAGACATCACTACTCACAATATGAAGCATCAGACGTGCAAACGGATCTCCAGGATAACTCACAATCTACAAAGCAACATCCCACTTCAATCCCTGTAGAAACATCAAATCTAGAAATTGTTGCATCTTCTCCATATCCTGGGCAGCCCAGTAAAACTGTTTTGATCACTAACACGCCGGGAACAAAGCAACTACAAATACAACACCCTACATAAAAGGACGTTGACATAAGCAATAGAGATTTTTCATATCTCAGGTTTTAGTTTGTTTCACATCAGACTAGATATCACTTACCAGTTACTAGTATGAATTGAAAATATAGGGATTGGTCCTTTAAAGCATGTAAACTATAGTCAGTTATTTTCCTTCCTCGTAGACAAGAAATTGTCTTAATAATTCATTAAGCAATTTCTTTGTTAGAAGGAAATTACTTTCAGAAGAGCAGGAGTATGTATATAATCAATCCTATGTGATCATTTAATTGAATTATAAGAGAGGTGTTCAAAACACTTCTAATAGAATTATAAGAGGAGTTGATAGAAACGCATCGATAAATTTAAAGGGTTGTTAGTTTAAGTAGTATTTTAAGGATAAGTACAAAAGATAACCCCAAAGAATGTAAATTAATTGTATTTTTAGGTGATAACAAAAATCGTTATGATCTAAAGAAATTTTAACATATCTCTGTAAGCGATCACAATTAAGGTGGAAAAGCATAAAGTTTGGCAAATCTTCGAGGTGTTTAAGGGTGCGGTGGATCGTTGTGATTTGGGAAAAGTCTTTTTGGAGTAAATTGGATCAAAACATGCACCCATGGTTAGATTGAGATAGTTTGGGAAAAAAAAATCTTATAATTTAGAATTATAATTTTTAAAAATTGGTTATAAATATAGTTATTTTAAATTAAGTTCTAAGTAAAATTGAATATTCTTTTACAATTCTACAACATACATATGAACCTATTGAGCACTCTTCCAAACTAGTTTTTAGATGGGTAATAAAGGGGTGGTATAGCATAATCAACATAACGTGATAAGATGAAGACATGCATCAATGTACTTTTCCTACAAATATATATTTTTTAAATTATATATACCATAATATATGTAAGATGGTCTTGTCTACTCTTTATTCATTAAATATTAAATATCTAAGAAGTTGAATGCTTGAGCGGATTTTATTCTTAACTTAACATGAATCTATCATTTTTATTATATAAACAAAATATAATCTAAGTCCGTTTGGTTGTTTTCATCGTGTCATTATGTGTATGGACTAACGCATGATGCCTAGGCCATCAACCCCCAAAGTCGTTTGTATTGTAAACATATGGTAATGGGTTATTTGTAGGGTCTAACACGTAAGGATTTGGCCATAAAGTCCCAAAGTCATTTGTGTTGTTAAGACTGTGGTAATGGTTATAGGTACAAACAGATAGGAAAGTAATTATAATTACAGGAATTGAAATAAACATTGAAATGAGGAGTAAACACTTATCGTCGATCAGAAAACTTTAAGTTGAATGGTAATGACAGTCGACGACAGTAAGGACTCTTGCAAACTTTCAGACTCAAGATTTGTAACAGAAAGCTTACTTGCTTGAATCTCGAACTATTCAAGGATATTTATACAAACAATTTTATTTTTTTTGCAGATAGTTTTTGAGGTATAGTACACAGAGGTCCTTTGTTGTTCTTCAGTTTTGTGAAATGAGAGAAACTTCCCATTTGAGGTGTCTCCTTCATGATTTGAGACATGGGCTCTTCCTGAGTGTTAATATGCTTTCTTCTTCCTGCCTTCATATTCATAGTGCCCATACTTATTTCAATAATATCATTGTATTCTTTCTTTGTCATTAGATCTCTCCCTCTGCCTCTTTGAGGCTGTAAATTTTGATTCTGATTTTGATGGTTGTGACCTTCACCTAAGAAATGGTTTCTTGGAATTCTCCTTCTTCCTCTATGACCTTTTCCTTTGCGTCTCCCTCTCCCTCTGTTGAAGGAGAATTGAGTCTTGAAGGCATTGTATATTGACTCATCCTCTAGATGAAGTCTGGTCTCATGTGACAACAGAGAACCCATGAGTTCATCTATTCAAAAATTTGACAGCTCTTTAGATTCAAGGATGGTTGTAACAACCATCTCAAATTTATTTGGAAGACTTCTCAAGACCTTCTCAACAATCCTTTAATCAGGGATGGCTTCGCCACTCAACCTGATCTGGTTTACAATTCCCATGACTCTGGTCATAAATTGATCAATATTTTCAAACTCTCTCATTTTTAAGGTCTCAAAATGCATCCTCAAGGTATGCATATTAACTGTTTTGACCTTGTCATTTCCATGGTAGGTTGTCTTGAGAATGTCTTAGGCATGTTTTGAGGTAACAACACCTATTATTTTTTAGAAAATCGAGTCATCCACTCAGTTTTGGATCCAAAACTTATCCTTATTCTCTCTTTTCCTTTGTTCTACCTGAGTCATTCTCTCTTAATTGTTCATGGTAGCTAGATCTATTAGATATGGTTCCACATAACCAAGATCCACTCGATCCCATCACTCATTTTCTTGTAATAAGGATCTCATTATGAGAGACCAAAATTCATAGTTCTTCCCAAGAAGAATTTTCCCTTGTGTTGTTCCTAAATTGTTAGAGGTGGCCACTTTTGTAAAACAAAATCCAAAAAACAAAACAAATTGTTAGTAATTTTCATGCTCTTTCTCAGGGATAAAAATACCTCTGATATCGCTTGATGCAAACAGACATGTCCTCTTCCTATTTCTTGCATGTAAAATCAGGTCCACGAGATACCAAACACACCAATGAAGTTTCAAGCTATAGCCCCTTTTTTTAAAAATCGATCTACAGGAAATTTCTAGTTTCCTGGTATAGATATTATTGGATTTGACTATCCAAGGGAAAGATATTACATAGTCAGAGCTCCGAGTTTCATTCTTTATCAACTCTAACCCTTTAATGGTGAAAACCAGGAGCTCTGGGGATTCCTTTTCAATGATTTTTTTTTAACGTTAAACCATAATATGACCAAGGGATAAGAACTAGGTGCTCTAGGTCTTCGAGCTTTGGGCGTTTCAATCTGTTAAGAGCTTAGTTCCTCTAAATATTTGAACTAGTGAAGTCCCAAACAAGAGAAAAGATCAAAAGTCCTCGTTGATCTGAGATCAACGACCCATAATTACTTTGTGACTCTGGGCTTTGGAGCCTTCCACCGTTCTAATTCACAATACACAGATCCAACAACCCTCATACCTCAGAAAATCAATGACCAAGATCCTTTTCAGAACTTTAGCCTTCGGGAGTTCCTGTCTGCTGACTCACGCTAACCTCTGGAGTGACGAAATCTTGATCCCAACAGTCCACGTGTCTTCTTAATGAGTGGTCAGGATCCACTTCGGGCTTCGGCGTTAGGGGCTCTTTTTGTCACTACTTCACATTTCTCCTGGAGTATTAGATCACCAAACTGTCAGATGGCTTCCATGTGTCCAGCATGATCAACGACCTAGATTTACTTTGGCTCTTTAGAGCTTCGGGCAATAGGTAACCTTTAACGTTTGTTCTCTACTTCCTCTAAAGGACGAGATCGTCGAATACGGGGATCTTCTAACACGTGTCTACTGGATCCAATGGTCCAAAGTCACTTCGGATCTCTAGGACTTCAGGAAGCTAGACACCTTCTCAACCAAGGTACTTTGAAGTGCTATACCTTCAGATTGTAGGATCTACTGACATTCATCTTCTACCTGGATCAATGGACATGATTCGTTCCAAGAATTGGAACTTCGGGAGATTCGTCGAATATGCGAAGTCCCCTCTATCTTCTCTACATGAGACCAAGATCTATGACCTCTTCTTAAACCTTTGGGCGCTTATCTCACCTTGTAATATCGACAGTCTTGTTTAAATGGACCATGAAGATCGGCAACCACGACTGATTATGGAGTCTAAACTTGCTCTCTCTTTAATTTCCTTCCCGATATTTGCAATGCAATGATGCTCTTCCATAGTGGGGTTGATGTCCATCGTTGATCTGTTGATCTATCGAGATCAACAATCCTGAGGGATTTTAGAATCTGAACATGCACACTCTTTAATTTCCTTTGTGATTTTCACAATGGCTCTCCATCGTCGATCTGCGTTCATTGAGATCTGACAATCATGACTTAATATTTGTTTGATCTGACGGCTACTGTCGCTCATACCTAGATCTAATGACTGAGATCTGTTCGGCTCCTCATTCTATTTGAGCTTGATCTAATGGCCCTGATTTATTCCTGTGGGCGAACTAATGGTTGTTGTAGCTTCTCATATGTTACTTCTGCATCTTCCTCCTGAAGAAAGGATTCCATGAATTCTTAAATGCTTCATCTGTGAATCTCCTTTTGTAGGGCTATGTCCTCGCACTGTGATGTATCCAACGCTCCTTTTGTGGATTTCTCTCCAGTGCTCCTTTAGTAGACTGCTCTCCAAGCTCTGTGAAGAGTCTTACCTCCCGTGCTCTGATACCATGACAAAAAAATAAACAAAGCACACAATACAGAGTAGACAGATATAGAATGGGAACTACAAAGCACAATTGTATTGTATGATAGTATAAGATATAAAGAGAAAAACAAAACCACCAAATCAAGAAGTGAGAACCAAATCCTAACGATTGGTACAACTATTTTACAGTCACACACTATTGAGGTTATAACTAACATGTAATACACGTTTACTTTCTAAAAAAGAAAAAAAAATATTGAAGCCATGCACAATTTTCATACTTAAATTTCATGCCTGCATTACTTATGTATTTGGATTATTCACTAGGAATTTGTATTATAATTAGACAACAATTACGATCACTCTTGTCACCCAAGTTTTTTTTGGGAGACAATAGATATATCGAAACGTGGTTGCCTTCAGTATAGTTTATTTTACTTTACTATATATAAACCAAAATTTAAATTAAGTTTTTGTTTAACATTTTTTAGATGGATTATACAAGTAATTATACCGTGATTAAACCCTAAGTATACAGAATTGTGCTCTCAAAATTGATTGGGTGAACTCTGCATATGGGGTCTCAAATGAAGAAGGCCAAATCTCAACAATGGATAGCTAATGCCTTAAAGAGATGGCAAC
Source organism: Picea glauca (assembly GCA_000966675.3). NCBI lineage: Eukaryota > Viridiplantae > Streptophyta > Pinopsida > Pinales > Pinaceae > Picea > Picea glauca. The sequence goes on along the minus strand of JZKD02S1741755.1, from coordinate 14,020 downwards.
AAAAAGACAATAAAAACCAGAGTAATTCATATTCTAGATTTCAAAGTGGGCCAACTACTCCAAGCAACGGATCTTCTCCATTGCCTTTTCTCCGAGCCATGGATCTTCTCCATTTCCTTTTCTTTGAAGAGACAATACTACAGGAAACATTGAAACTCTGGAAATCTTTCCAAGATGTCTCTCCAAGCATTAGATGTGGAAATAGATCTCTAGGATAACTCACAATCTACAAAGAAACATCCCACTTCAATCCCTGTAGAAACATCAAATCTAGAAATTTTTGCATCTTCTCCATATCCTGGGTAGCCCAGTAAAACTGTTTTGATCACTGACATGCCGGGAACAAAGAAACTACAAAGGCAACACCCTACATAAAAAGACGTTGACATAAGAAATAGAGATTTTTCATATCTCACGTTTTAGTTTGATTCACATCAGACTAGATATCACTGACTAGTTACTAGTATGAATTGAAACTATAGGGATTGGTCCTTTAAAGCATGTAAACTGTAGTATGTTATTTTCCTTCCTTGTAGACAAGAAATTGTCTTAATAATTCATTAAGCAATTTCTTTGTTAGAAGGAAATTACTTTCAGAAGAGCAGGAGTATGTGTATAATCAATCCTATGTGATCATTTAATTGAATTATAAGAGAGGTGTTCAAAACAATTCTAATAGAATTATAAGAGGAGTTGATAGAAACACATCGATAAATTTAAAGGGTTGTTAGTTTAAGTAGTATTTTAAGGATAAGTACAAAAGATAACACCAAAGAATGTAAATTAATTGTATTTTTAGGCGATAACAAAAATCGTTATGATCTAAAGAAATTTTAACATATCTTTGTAAGCGATCACAATTAAGGTGCAAAAACATAAAGTTTGGCAAATCTTCGAGGCGTTTAAGGGCGTAGTGGATCGTTATGATTTGGGAAAATTCTTTTTGGAGTAAATTGGATCAAAACGAGCACCCATGGTGAGATTGAGATAGTTTGGGGAAAAAAATTCTTATAATTTAGAATTATATTTTTTTTAAATTGGTTATATATATAGTTATTTTAAATTAAGTTGTAAGTAAAATTGAATATTCTTTTACAATTCCACAACATACATATGAACCTATTGAGCACTCTTCCAAACTAGTTTTTAGATGGGTAATAAAGGGGTGGTATAGCATAATCAACATAACGTGATAGGATGAAGGCATGCATCAATGTACTTTTCCTACAAATATATATTTTTTAAATTATATATCCCATAATATATGTAAGATGGTCTTGTCTACTCTTTATTCATTAAACATTAAATATCTAAGAAGTTGAATGCTCGAGTGGATTTTATTCTCAACTTAACATGAATCTATCATTTTTATTTTATAAACAAAATATAATCTAAGTTCGTTTGGTCATTTTCATCGTGTGATTATGTGTATGGACTAATGCATGAGGCCTAGGCCATCAACCCCCAAAGTCATTTGTATTGTAAACATATGGTAATGGGTTATTTGTAGGGTCTAACGCATAAGGATTTGGCCATAAAATCCCAAAGTCGTTTGTGTTGTTAAGACTGTGGTAATGGTTATAGGTACAAACAGATAGGAAAGTAATTATAATTACAGGAATTGAAATAAACATTGAAATGAGGAGTAAACACTTATCGTCGATCAAAAAAATTTAAGTTAAATGGTAATGATAGTCGACGACAGTAAGGACTCTTGCAAACTTTCAGACTCAAGCTTTATAAAAGAAATCTTACTTGCTTGAATCTCGAACTATTCAAGGATATTTATACAAACAATTTTATTTTTATTTTCAGACAGTTTTTGAGGTATATTACACAGAGGTCCTTCTGTTGTTCTTCAGTTTTGTGAAATGAGAAAAAAATCCCATCTGAGGTGTCTCCTTCATGATTTGAGACATGGGCTCTTCCTGAGTGTTAATATTATTTCTTCTTCCTACCTTCATATTCATAGTGCCCATACTTTTTTCAATAATATCATTGTATGCTTTCTTTGTCATTAGATCTCTCCCTCTGCCTCTTTGAGGCTGTAAATTTTGATTCTAATTTTGATGGTTGTGACCTTCACCTGAGAAATGGTTTCTTGGACTTCTCCTTCTTTCTCTATGACCTTTTCCTCTACGTCTCCCTCTCCCTCTGTTGAAGGATAATTGAGTCTTGAAGGCATTGTCTATTGACTCATCTTCTAGATGCAGTCTGGTCTCATGTGACAACAGAGAACCCATGAGTTCATCTATTCAAAAATTTGACAGATCTTTGGATTCAAGGATGGTTGTAACAACCATCTCAAATTTCTTTGGAAGACTTCTCAAGACCTTCTCAACAATTATTTGATCAGGGATGACTTCACCAGTCAACCTCATCTAGTTTACAATTCCCATGACTCTGGTCATAAATTGATCAATATTTTCAAACTCTCTCATTTTTAAGGTCTCAAAATGTGTCCTCAAGGTATGCATCTTGACTGTTTTGACCTTGTCATTTCCCTGGTAGGTTGTTCTGAGAATGTCTTAGGCATGTTTTGATGTAACACCGCCTATTATTTTTGAGAAAATTGAGTCATCCACTTAGTTCTGGATCCAAAAGGTATCCTTATTCTCTCTTTTCCTTTGTTCTGCCTGATCCATTCTCTCTTAATTGTTCATGGTAGCTAGATCTATTAGATATGGTTCCACATAACCAATATCCACTCGATCCCATCACTCATGTTCTTGTAATAAGGATCTCATTATGAGAGACCAAAATTCATAGTTCTTCCCAAGAAGAATTTTCCCTTGTGTTGTTCCTAAATTGTTAGAGGTGGCCATTTTTGCAAAACAATATCCAGAAAAGAAAACAAATTGTTAGTAATTTTCGTGCTCTTTCTCAGGGATAAAAATACCTCTGATATCGCTTGATGCAAAAAAACATGTCCTCTTCCTATTTCTTGTGCGTAAAACCAGGTCCCCGAGATACCAAACACACCAATGAAGTTTCAAGCTATAGCCCCTTTTTAAAAAAATCGATCTACAGGAAATTTCTAGTTTCCTCGTATAGATTTTGTTGGATTTGACTATCCAAGGGAAATATATTACAGAGTCAGAGCTCTGAGTTTCATTCTTTATCGACTCTAACCCTTTAATGGTGAAAACCAGGAGCTCTGGGGATTCCTTTTCAACAAAAAAAATTTTAACGTTAAACCATAATATGACCAAGGGATAAGAACCAGGTGCTCTAGGGCTTCAGGCTTTGGGCATTTCAATCTGTTAAGACCTTAGTTCCTTTGAATATCCGAACTAGCGAAGTCCCAAACAAGAGAAAATATCAACAGTCCTCGTTGATCTGAGATCAACGACCCATAATTACTTTGGGACTCTGGGCTTCGGAGTCTTCCACCATTCTAATACATAATATACAGATCCAACAACCCTCATACCTTGACAAATCAATGACCAAGATCCTTTTCAGAACTCTATCCTTCAGGAGTTCCTTTCTGTTGACTCGCGCTAACCTCTAGAGTCACGAAATCTTGATCCCAATAGTGCACGTGTCTTCTTAATGAGTGGTCAGGATCCACTTCAGGCTTCGTGTTAGGGGCTCTTTTCGTCACTACTTCACAGTTCTCCCAGAGTATTAGATCGCCAAACTGTCGGATGGCTTCCATGTGTCTAGCGTGATCAACAACCTAGATTTACTTCGTCTCTTTGGAGCTTCAGGCGACTGGTAACCTTTAGCGTTTGTTCTCTACTTCCTCTTAAGTACGAGATCGTCGAATACGGGGATCATCTAACACATGTCTACTGGATCAAATGGTCCAAAGTCACTTCAGATCTCTAGGACTTCGGGAAGCTAGACACCTTCTCAACCAAGGTACTTTGAAGTGCTATACCTTCGAACTATAATATCTACTGGCATTCATCCTCTGCCTGGATCAATGGATAGGATTCGTTCCAAGAATTGGAACTTCAGGAGATTCGCCGAATATGCGAAGTCCCCTCTGTCTTCTCTACATGTGACCAAGATATATGACATCTAGTTAAACCTTTGGGCACTTATCTCACCTTGTAATATCGATGGTCTTGTTTAAATGGACCATGAAGATCGACAACCACGACTGATTCTGGAGCCTAAACTTGATCGCTCTTTAATTTCCTTCCCAATATTTGCAATGCAAAGATGCTCGTTCATAGTGAAGTTGATGTCCATCGTTGATCTATTGATCTAGCGAGATCAACAATCCTGAGGGATTGTAGAGTCTAAACATACACACTCTTTAATTTCCTTCGTGATTTTTGCAATGGCTCTGCGTCGTCGATCTTCCTTCATTGAGATCTGACAGTCATGACTTAACATTTGTTTGATCTGATGGCTACTGTCGCTCGTACATGGATCTAATGACTGAGATCTGTTCGGCTCCTCATCCTATATGAGCTTGATCTAACAGACCAGATCTATTCCTGTGGCCGAACTAACGGTTGTTGTAGCTTCTCATCTGTTACTTTTGCATATTCCTCCTGAAAAAAGGATTCCATGAATTCTTAAATGCTTCATCTTTGATTCTCCTTTTGTAGGTCTATCTCCTCGCACTGTGATGTCTCCAGCACTCCTTTTGAGGATTGCTCTCCAGTTCTCCTTTTAGCGGACTGCTCTCCAAGCTCTGTGAAGAGTCTTACCTCTCGTGCTCTGATACCATGACAAAACAATAAACAAAGCACACAATACAAAGTAGACAGATATAGAATGAAAAGTACAAATTGCAATTGTATTGTATGATAGTATAAGATGTAAAGAGAAAAACAAAACCATCAAATCAAGAAGTGAGAACAAAATCCTAACGATTGGTACAACTATTTTACAGTCACACACTATTGAGGTTATAACTAACATGTAATACATGTTTACTTTCTAAAAAAGAAAAAGAAAAGTATTGAAGCCATGTACACTTTTCATACTTAAATTTCATGCCTGCATTACTTATGTATTTGGATTATTCACTAGGAATTTGTATTAGAATTAAACAACAATTGCGATCACTCTTGTCACCCAAGTTTCTTTGGGGAGACAATAGATATATCGAAACGTGGTTTCTTTCGGTATAGTTTATTTTACTTTACTTTATATAAACCAAAATTTAAATAAAGTTTTTGCTGAATTTTTTTTAGATAGATTATACAACTAATTATACTGTGATTAAACCCTAAGTATAACAAATTGTGCTCTCAAAAATGATTGGGTGAACTCTGCATATGGGGTCTCAGATGAAGAAGGCCAAATCTCAACAATGGATAGCTAATGCCTTAAAGAGATGGCAACAAAAATCCAAGATAAACTAGAGTAATTCATATTTTGGATTTCAAAGTGGGCCAACGACTCCAAGCCATGGATCTTCTCCATTGCCTTTGCTCCGAGCCATGGATCTTCTCCATTTCCTTTTCTCTGAAGAGACAATACTACAGGAAACATTGAAACTCCATAAATCTTTCGAAGATGTCACTACTCACAATATGAAGCATTAGATGTGGAAACGGATCTCTAGGATAACTCACAATCTACAAAGCAACATCCCACTTCAATCCCTGTAGAAACATCAAATCTAGAAATTGTTGCATCTTCTCCATATGTTGGGCAGTCCAGTGAAACTGTTTTGATCACTGACACGCTGGGAACAAAGCAACTACAAAGACAACACCCTACATAAAAAGACGCCGACATAAGCAATAGAGATTTTTCATATCTCAAGTTTTAGATTGTTTCACATCATACTAGATATCACTTACCAATTACTAGTATGAATTGAAACTATAGGGGTTGGTCCTTTAAAGCATGTAAACTATAGTCTGTTATTTTCCTTCCTCGTAGACAAGAAATTGTCTTAATAATTCATTAAGCAATTTCTTTGTTAGAAGGAAATTACTTTCAGAAGAGTGGGAGTATATGTATAATCAATCCTATGTGATCATTTAATTGAATTATAAGAGAGGAGTTCAAAACCCTTCTAATAGAATTATAAGAGGATTTGATAGAAACACATCGATAAATTTAAAGGGTTGTTAGTTTAAGTAGTATTTTAAGGATAAGTACAAAAGATAACCCCAAAGAATGTAAATTAATTGTATTTTTAGGTGATAACAAATATCGTTATGATCTAAAGAAATTTTAACATATCTCTGTAAGCGATCACAATTAAGGTGGAAAAGCATAAAGTTTGGAAAATCTTTGAGGTGTTTAAGGGCGCGGTCAATCATTATGATTTGGGAAAAGTATTTTTGGAGTAAATTGGATCAAAACGAGCACCCATGGTGAGATTGAGATAGTTTGGGGAAAAAAAATCTTATAATTTAGAATTATATATATTTTTTAAATTGGTTATATATATAGTTATTTTAAATTAAGTTCTAAGTGAAATTGAATATTCTTTTACAATTCTACAACATACATATGAACCTATTGAGCACTCTTCCAAACTAGTTTTTAGATGGGTAATAAAGGGGTGGTAGAGCATGATCAACATAACGTGATAAGATGAAGACATGCATCAATGTACTTTTCCTACAAATATATATATTTTTAAATTATATATCCCATAATATATGTAAGATGGTCTTGTCTTCTCTTTATTCATTAAATATTAAATATCTAAGAAGTTGAATGCTTGAGCGGATTTTATTCTCAACTTAACATGAATCTATCATTTTTATTTTATAAACAAAATATAATCTAAGTCTGTTCAGTCGTTTTCATCGTGTGATTATGTGTATGGGCTAATTCATGAGGCCTAGGCCATCAACCCCCAAAGTCGTTTGTATTGTAAACATATGGTAATGGGTTCTTTGTAGGGTCTAACGCGTAAGGATTTGGCCATAAAGTCCCAAAGTCGTTTTTGTTGTTAAGACTGTGGTAATAGTTATAGTACAAACATATAGGAAAGTAATTATAATTACAGGAATTGAAATAAACATTGAAATGAGGAGTAAACACTTATTGTCGATCAGAAAACTTTAAGTTGAATGGTAATGACAGTCGACGACAGTAATGACTCTTGCAAACTTTCAGACTCAAGCTTTATAACAGAAAGCTTACTTGCTTGAATCTCAAACTATTCAAGGATATTTATAGAAACATTTTTTTTTCAGACAGTTTTTGAGGTATATTACATAGAGGTCCTTTTGTTGTTCTTCAGTTTTGTGAAATGAGAGAAACATCCCATCTGAGGTGTCTCCTTCATGATTTGAGACATGGGCTCTTCTTGAGTGTTAATATTCTTTCTTCTTCCTGCCTTCATATTCATAGTGCCCATACTTTTTTCAATAATATCATTGTATGCTTTCTTTGTCATTAGATCTCTCCCTCTGCCTCTTTGAGGCTGTAAATTTTGATTCTGATTTTGATGGTTGTGACCTTCACCTGAGAAATGGTTTCTTGGAATTATCTTTCTTCCTCTATGACCTTTTCCTTTGCCTCTCCCTCTCCCTCTATTGAAGGAGAATTGAGTCTTGAAGGCATTGTCTATTGACTCATCTTCTAGATGCAGTCTGGTCTCATGTGACAACAAACAACCCATGAGTTCATCTATTCAAAAATTTGACAGCTCTTTGGATTCAAGGATGGTTGTAACAACCATCTCAAATTTCTTTGGAAGACTTCTCAGGACCTTCTCAACAATCCTTTGATCAGGGATGGCTTCACCATTCAACCTAATCTGGTTTACAATTCCCATGACTCTGGTCAGAAATTGATCAATATTTTCAGACTCTCTCATTTTTAAGGTCTCAAAATGTGTCCTCAAGGTCTGTAGCTTGACTGTTTATACCTTGTCATTTCCCTGGTAGGTTTTTCTGAGAATGTCTTAGGCATGTTTTGAGGTAACAACACCTATTATTTTTGAGAAAATTGAGTCATCCACTCAGTTCTTAATCCAAAACTTATCCTTATTCTCTCTTTTCCTTTCTTCAGCCTGAGTCGTTCTCTCTTAATTGTTCATGGTAGCTAGATCTATTAGATATGGTTCCACATAACCAAGACCCACTCAATACCATCACTCATGTTCTTGTAATACAGATCTCATTATGAGATACCAAAATTCAGAGTTCTTCCCGAGAAGAATTTTCCCTTGTGTTGTTCCTAAATTGTTAGAGGTGGCCATTTTTGTAAAACAAAATCCAGAAAAGAAAACAAATTGTTAGTAATTTGTGTGCTCTTTCTCAGGGATAAAATACCTCTGATATCGCTTGATGCAAACATACATGTCCTCTTCCTATTTCTTGCGCATAAAACTAGGTCCCCAAGATACCAAACACACCAATGAAGTTTCAAGCTATAGCCCCTTTTTTAAAAATTCGATCTACAGAAAATTTCTAGTTTCCTAGTATAGATATTGTTGGATTTGACTATCCAAGGGAAAGATATTACAGATTCAGAGCTCCAAGTTTCATTCTTTATCGAATCTCACTACTACATATGGGCGGATTATCCCACAAAAAGTTTCCACACTTCCACTAGTTTCATCATTTTTTTAAAGAGGGCGGGATTTTCGTGGATATTTCCACGCACGTTCGTCGCAATATCAACGAAAATATTAATTTAACCAAGTTGGGATGTTCATCGCTATAGAGACGATCTTTCGTGGAAATAGCGACAAAAATTTTACCTATCTCATTGGTCGGTGATAACGACTAGTTGACTATTTTATCTATATATACGTGACTTTAAGAGACTTTGCGACACAATTGCTATAGTTGCGACACTGTTCTTGGCTTTTGTTTGAGCTGTTTATTTTTTCCGTCACCCACCGGTTCAACAAATCCAATTCTTGATCTACATAGCTTGGATTTTGAACTTGCAAGGTTAGTATGTTATTTTTTATTGATGTACTCATTTAACTTCTAATTTTTTTTTCAAATGTCCAAATTGCATTTAGCTTGTTTTTTCCTCGATAATATAATATGTGTGTACCATATTTCATGTCTTTGATTTTTGGATCTAGTTGGTATATTCTATGGAAAAGGGTATGTGGATTCCATAATATTCTAGGTTTATGGAATCCACATATCTTTT
>JZKD02S1741744.1:92859-106510 GCA_000966675.3 Picea glauca | reverse complement strand
GAAATGAGCTTACTGCATTGTTTTGCAGTAACCAAAGAGATGGTGGTAGGTGGTGCTATCTCCGGTATCCTGTACAGCTTATTTCCCAAGGTGATAATAATAGCACGATGCCTAGACTCATACACAACATGTCGCTTCCACAAGTATGGTTTGCCTAATAATACATTAGAAACATCAAGATGAGCAAAGTCACATAATACCTCATCCGTGAAGGGCTTGATGTTGTAGGGAAGGCGACATTGTTGGCTGACGTGGAGGTCCCGCCTGTGGTGCAACCACCCGATGGTGTATGGTTGTGGGTGTGTTGTGGTCGGCAAGCCTAGCCGCTTCATGACCTCTACCGAGATGAGGTTCTTCTGGCTCCCGCTATCGACAATGAATTGCAACGGGGAACCCTTTACCCACATCTTGGAAAGGAAGAGACGCTCTGCCTCCTCTGGGTATTCTTGTTCCTCCTTCTGGATATTCATGGTGGCAATGGTGGCGTTGGGCTCTGCATATCACTATCGACTTCAAGTCGATCTTGTTAAAATATTTCACCCCCTTGAGTTGGTCGAGAAGGTCATAAATCCATGGGATCGGGTACCTATTCCGAACAGTGATCTTGTTCAGTGCCCGATAGTTAATGCAAAGTCTCCAAGTCCCATCCTTCTTCTGCACCAACACGATCGGGCTCCCACAGGGTGATGAACTTGGTTGGATGTGACCTTTCTACAACAGCTCCTGAATCTGCCTCTTGATTTCATCATTCTCCAGAATAGAGCGCCGATAGATGGGTCCATTGGGCAGCAGCACACCTGGGGTCAGATCGATGGGGTGCTTAACCTAGAAATGTATATGCACCCCTGTGGGGGAGGTGAAGATGTCCTCGTACTCCTCCACAACCTTATCCATCTGTTGTTTTCTTGCAGCAGGGCCCTGTCTGGAGGTCATGGCCACAGTCTTCCTCTTTCCCTGAGGGCGAATCATCAGGAAAACAAATTTCCTGGTTTTGGAAATGAGCTTACTGCATTGTTTTGCAGTAACCAAAGAGATGGTGATAGTCGGTTCTATCTCCGATGTCCTGTATAGCTTATTTCCCAAGGTGATAATAACAACATGAGTCCTGGACTCATACACAACATTTTGCTTTCACAAGTATGGTTGGACTAATAATACATCAGAAACATCAAGAGGAGCAATGTCACATAATACCTCATCTGTGAAGGGCTTGATGTTGTAGGGAAGGCGACATTGTTGGCTGACGTGGAGGTCCCGTCCTTGGTGCAACCACCCAATGGTGTATGGTTGTGGGTGTGCTATGGTCGACAAGACCAACCACTTCACAACCTCTACCGATATGAGGTTCTTCTGGTCCCACTGTCGACAATGAATTGCAACGGGGAACCCTTTACCCACATCTTGGAATGGAAGATATGCTCTGCCTCCTCTGGATCTTCTGGTTCCTCCTTCTGGATCTTCATGGTGGCAATAGTGGAGTTGGGATCTACATCAATAATCTGCTTCCCCCTATCATTCCCCTTGTCGGGTTTTGATTCAGAGTCAGAGCATGCATCTGATTCAGAAGCCTTCAACTCGGCTACTAGTAACTGCTTGGCCTGACACTCACTTGTGTTGTGAGTGGAGCTCTTATGGAACTCACACCACTTCCCCGTGTCCTTTTTTGGCTTCGTGGTGTTGTTCTTTGCTTGTGTATTTGGCGGGTTATCCTGGGCCACCCCACCTTTTCTTGGTCCTTTGTTCTGCGGTTTGGGGGTACCTTTCCTTTGCTTCTGATTTGCAGACCCAAAGTCTCGCTTTTTATGTTTGAACTTCTGCTCAATCTTGGTAGCATATCGGTACACCACACCAAGAGAGGAGATGTCAAGGAAATCCATTTCCTCCTTAATGTATCTGTGCAGACAACTTCGGTACTTTAACACCAAATGTTTCTCTGAATCTTTGATACCCAACTTTGTGCATAGGGTATGAAACAGATTCGTCATCTCATGCACATCTTGGTCCCTTTGATGCCACAACGTAGTCCATTGTATGTATTTGTCCTCATATCTCCTCATGGGATAATATTGTTCCTTGATGGAATCTCAGATAGAATTCCAAGTGGGTGTGGTTGAGAACAGAGAGGGTTCCCCCTTTCCCTGTTTCTCCGAGTAGGTTTCCCACCAGTCCTTGACATGGGGGGCAGCTTTGAGGATTGCGAAAATAATCCTTTCTCGATCGAAAAATTCATGAACAGAGAAATGTCCTTCTAACAGATTCAACCATCTATCTACGGCATCTACATCTATTTGGCCCTCAAATATGAGAATGTCAAAGTTTACTTGTACCTTAAAAGGAGTGGCGCCTCCAGAGTGGCTGTTGGATGTCGATGCACCGCTAGTGGGAATCCGTTGAAGAATCTGGGCAAAGTTATCCATCATCGTGTTACTTTGTTTCTCGAGGGCCTCCTTGAGTAACATTTTGATAGGATCTCCTACTCCCTCATCTTTTTTTTCTTCCCCCATGGGCGGTTTTCGGGGTTTGTGAGACTGATATTGCAAAGGTTCAACCAGATCGAGCCCCAACTCCTTATACCCTGTCCTCGTTGGGGACATGCAAAGAAAGATTGAGAACAAGCAGACCTCTCTGATACCACTGATCTGGATTTATGTAGGAACACAATGAAATACAAAAATACACATAAACGTAGAGATGCAGTGGAAATAGGATTTCATTTCATTAATAACAAATGACTGAAAAATGCTTACAGACAGAATGGAAATAAACTAGCTAGGGCGCTGGTAGCTTATGTATGAGAAGAGATGTGGCAGCTACTGGCCTCTCAACTGCCTGTTACAATGAGGCTCGAAGGCCTATATATTACTGAGAAACAATGGAAAACCCTAAACATCCAAAAACCTAACCCTAGGAGATGAAATGCCAGAATATGTGCCCCGTTGGGGTAAATTGGTACATCAATTTCTCGGGGTCGTAACTTTGGCATACTATCTTTGTTTGACGCACATGATACATTGTTAGAAAGATCTATCTGAGGAATACACTGCTATCAGAAAATATCGATTCCATAATGGACTCATATTTGTCGGAGCATTCATTCCCAAAAAATGTCGTTTAGGGCCTCAAAACAGCTCCGAAATTTCAGGACCCGAATAACTGCTAAAAGTAGTAAATTGTGCTACAATTGAGGAAACTGAAAAAATGAAAGAAACAATGGTGTGGGTCCAAGTGGATTAGGTGGGTGGCCACCAATATCCACCTGGATCATCTGTTATCACACAAACTTGTCAGAGTCATGTGGGGTTGTGGTTTCTACCTAAGTCTGTGTTTTGCCTACTCTCTCTCCTTTCACAAACCAATTATTAAGTTTTTTCCCCTTCAGCTTGTAAAACCATTTTCATTTTTCCCCCTTTGTGTTTAAAGTGCCATGGTATCCCTATTTTCCTAGCCCCTATCTGGTCATCCAATTCTTTGTTTTCACAGGCTGCATCCGCGGGCTCAAAGCATGACACTCAGAGCAGTCTGTTTTGGACTCGAATCAAGCAAGCAGACAAGTTTATCTTTCAACGGTGGAGATCCAATCAGGAAAATCAGATTGACGACACACGGTCATTTGGAATCCCAAATTTTCCCAAAGATTAGTGCCATAGCGAAGGCCCAAGATCAAGGTCGAGCAAAGATTAAATCTGGGCCATAGATCTCATTGGGAGAGATCAATGGTGGAAAATTATCCTGAGAATTGCAAGTTTGAAATAATGTTAAATTTAATCATCAAAGGTCTAAAGTACCAAAGCCCAAAATAAGTGGGAGCCATCCGATCTTAAGTGGACAGGTGGCAGTCGATCCGAAGGTTCGCAAGAATGAGCTTTGGGAGTGTTGAAATGAGAAGTGTCGAAGCTGCCAAAGTGCGTAGGTCCCGGAGTCCCGAAGAGTGAAGTGAGAAGTAAAGCTGGACCATCCAATCCAGAAGGGCACGTGGCAATAGATCAGTGGATTCACAGTTTCACAAATTGAAGGTTTGCTGGGAGCAATGCATAAGTTTCCCGCAATGCAAGTTCCCGAAGCACTCGTGGAGTGGGCCTAGGATCATAGCCCGAGGTCCTATGGAAGGAGAGTCCATAAGGAAAGGTCGACGCCCATTGCATGGAGATGATCGATTCATATTTTCAAAGAAGCAATCGTAGCCATTGATCGCAAAAAATATTTGACCGTTGGTATGAGCAGGGTGATTTTGTTGACTCGAGCATCGAGAAATATGGAGTAGGGGAGGTGAAGACTCCCTAAGCGCGAAATCCCGAGATACCATTTGGGATAAGGCGTCAGGTCACAACCTAAGGTCATATTGGAGCAAGGCCAAAGTAACAGGGTGCTCATCCTCTGCTCCGCGTCCAAGGTTCTTAAAGTGCCAAATTTGGCACCGTCTCCACACAAGGTCTTATGTATCCCAGAATTGGTGAATGGGCAAAATTCAACGGTTGCACCTCAAATAGAAGAATCATCCCATCCATAGATCTCGATCAGACCAATGGCCCTGTGTTTGTATGTTCATTTAGCATCGCATTTAATCGTAGCAAGTAGTCGTCCCTTGGTTACCTATCCCGATATTGATCTTGGGGATATATTAGTTAACGGACATAGAGCTAGTGGTTGAAACTTCAAATCACTCCATAAATGGAAAGCATGTTGAGAGCGGTCGTAAAGGCACACTTACGATTCAAAGCTTCCTTATGGGAAATTTTTCCTGTAAAGCACATATCTATGCCTGTATTGCGTCTGGCATAATGAGGTCTGCACAAGCTGACAAAGTGGGTGCCGACTGAAGGATTTGAAGGCATTGATCTGATCACATTCCTGGTAGTTGAAGCAGTTTTGAGTATATATACTTAGTTTTGATATTTTGTAAAGGAATGGTTGAGCTAGGCTCCCTAATATTGTAATATTTTGATGGATAACAACTGGTTCTTTGGTTATGTATTTGTTTTTGACACATCTTGGTTAATCTAAGTCAGCTTTCTTACTCCATCTTATTTTCCTCTGATACTGAGAGAGTTCATGTTTGATTGATTCACATGGATTGTTGTAACTGTATTATGATAAATGTTTGATTATAGTACTGTTATGATTTCTTTCAGCTTCCTTGAAATTTGAATCCAAGAGGACCTTGTGTTTAAGGTTTTACTCTTTAGGCTGCTGGAAAATATGATGTTCATAGTGGACCTCTACACTTTTCTCACTAAATTTTCCTCCTACTCACCCTTACTCCAACTTACTGACTGAAGTTGATTCAAGACCTCAATGGTTGGGGCATGCTAGTCCATATTTCTGAGTTAGAACATTATTTTTCATTGAGTCTTCTCCATTTGACCACCTAAAACTCAATTACCTGTGACATATAAATTGATGGGTACTGGGCTTACCTTCAATGAAATCTGAAGGTGACTTCTAGTGCTAACATTTATGGCATCGTTATTGGGGAACAAATTGAAATCTTTTCCCTAGGATAGAATGAAAAAGAAGCTTATGATTCTTAAGGTGCATCAGATATCAAAACCATTGAAGATTGCAAATGTGCACCTGCTGACTCCACTGTTACGAATCCACTGTTTCATCTAACCCAGAGAGGATTATTTAAGAGTAGGAAAGATTTCTTAGAAAGTTTTTTGCTACTGTTACGGATTGAAAATATCTTTGGTAGAACGATAATGACTAGATCTGGTCTTTGATGGTGAACAAAGACCAACCAATTTAAGTCTACGCATCATTCACCTAGTGACTCCATGATTAAATAACCCAATGGTGACTCCATTGGTTTGAAATGGACCAGATATTAGCTTAGAGGTTTGCTTTCTTTGATTTTTCAAAAATAGTTGGTTTCCCTAACCCACCACCTAGTAGAGATGAATGGGAAAGTAACCTTCCTAGATTCTGAGGAAAAGGGTGGGAAGCACCAGCTGAGCATTTTTTGGAATTTCATGAATTTATTCATCGACTTCATATCGTGCATGAAGATATTCAGATTAAGATTTTCAAGTATTCATTACAGGGGTTTTCTCATGATTGGTGTCAATCTCTTCCCATTGCAAGCATTAGCTCTTTGACCAGTTTTCATGCAGCTTTCAATTCATTTTATAAAGATTATTTTCTAGTTGAGTGTCTTTACGAAAAATGTTGTGATGATTTTTCTTTATTTTATAAAGACTCATCTTGTCACAAAGATTAGTTTTGTGATGAAGTTGTTATTGTGGAAGAAAGAATTTTCCATGAAGAGCATGAGGTGTTGAATGATATTCATTATGATAGAGATAACATAGAAACGYCTGRCATCATATCAGACGTGTCTAAGCATTCATGAAGATCAACATGTCTCTTCTGAATATCCCAATGWCGAAGAGAAAGTGTATTCCRCAGAAGATTTTTCTCCTGACTATGAAGCTGAGATAGATGAAAAGCTAGCAACAAAAKCTAGRGAAGGTTCCTCTATGTTTTTTCCTAGTTTTTCAGAGTYGAAGGCAGAGTTTGTTTGTTGTTCTTATAAAGGAAATGCAGAGGATATTCYTGTCCTGGAAACTGCAAGTGAGAAAATATCACCTGGGATTAGCCAACCTGCATCTATCCTCCACCCACCTGTATACTCTGAGAACATCAAACGATAGGTGAGCAACAATGAAGTACAAGAGGTAATCTCTTACCAGTCAAGCTTCCTGATCATAAATTTTGCAACCTTGTGGGGTTATATATGGAACTATGTTTTCCAAAACCATTGGAGCCTGCAAAATTGTTCATATCATCATCATTCAGAGGTATTTTCAGTGTTCCAATACATGTTTTGTTTATGCTGTCATACTTCCCTTACCCTTTATGGATTATTTTCAGTAAAGAGAAGAATTATATTACCAAATAGTTTGGGTGGTTATGGTGGAAGTTTTGTTTCACCTAATGATTTGTAAAAATATGCAATGTTTATAGAAATAAAAATCTAGAGTTAAATTAGACATACCTTCAACCATACCTTTACCGTGTAGTGTTTGAAGGCCCTTTTATCCAATATGCCCCAGTCTTTGATGCCATAACATGGTATTCTTTCTAGGGACAATGTTGGTCTTATCTTCTTTATTTTTCTACTCAGGGAAAACATAATTGTTACACCCATTAGTATAAGTGATTCCCAACAACTTGTACAGAGTTCCACACCGAAATCCCCTCATCAAAACCATTTCTCCTTGTACCATCTTGCAAGTTCCCTTCCCAATACAATATCCACACCTGCATCATCCAACTTGATTATAGATATTAGGCTCTTGGCTAGTTTTGGAATGTGCAGAACCCTAGGGAGAGTTCTAATCCTTCCATATTTTAGAAACAACTTAACCCTTCCACATCCCATGATTTTGGTTGTCAAGTCATCTCCTAGGAATACATCATCGCCATCATATTTTTCATATTCATAGAACAACTCCCTGTGAGGAGTCATATGATATGAAGCACCCGATTCGATCAACCATACACCACGGTTTGCATGTGTAAATGTATATTCCAGGTAAACACCACCTCCATCTTCAATGGAGGTTTTTGTCTTTGTGGAAGAGGTATTATCAGATCCATTTGGTTTAACAACCTTCTTATACTTGCAATCTTTCTTATAATTCCCTTCTTTACCACACTTCCAACATTTCCTCAAATTTTTTCCTAGAGACTTGGATCTACCTATAGATTTATATATCCCCCCCCTAAAGACTTACTAGGATTCCTGTCTTGGGTATGACCTATTACAAATAAAGAATCCTTGCTCTGACCATCCATGCTTTTCTGCCTCATCTCTTCAGATAACAAGGATGCAACTACATCCTCATACTTCAATGTATATTGAGTGGTACTACCAATTTCTACAACCAGATTATCCCAAGAATCCGGAAAAGAGCATAACAAAGTAATACACTTATCTTCTTCTGCAATTGTAATATTAACATAGACAAGTTAACTTACCAAAGTATTGAAGGCATTTAGATATTCTATCACAAAATCTCTATCCTCCATCCTAAGATGATACAACTTCGTTCAAAGAAACAACTTGTTCACCAAGGACTTTGATTGATACAAACTCCCTAACTTATCCCATAGTTTCTTGGCTGTAGATTCTCCCAAGACATTCAACAACACCGAATCTTCTAGGTAGAGTTGAATAGTACTCCTTTCTCTTCAATCTAACTTCTCCCAATATTCCTCTGACATACCAGTAAGTTGTGTACTAGTATTTTGTGTATTAGTAGGTTGTGTACCAGTAGACTGTGTGTCAGTAGATTGCGTAACAGTAGGATGTGTCCCAGGATCCACAACGATCCATTGTTATTTGTCTACAAGAAGGTCCTCCATCTTGAGCTTCCATATCTCAAAGTTTTTACCGTTGAAATTATCTATCTTGATTCTAGAAGAGCTCTCCCTTCCTCTTTCTACACTTGAATCACCACTACAAAAGCTCCCACTCGACCCATGTTTATCACAAACCCAATATAAACTTGATCTATCAAGACCGAGCCAAACCCTCAACAACAAAGGCGTCCCCCTGAAGCCAATAATGAGATATGATACCACATATAAGTTTTAAAAATGTGAAGTAAATAAATGCATACATATCCTTAAGAAAAACATAAATTAATGAATGACTCATACATACAGTACACAAAGATTTACGCTAGAAACCCTTAACTGGGAGAAAATCAACCTTCCTTGGTGCCACACCTTTCAACTCTTCATTGTATTAATTTCACCATTCAAAATACAATATATACAATATTTTA
This sequence comes from Picea glauca, assembly GCA_000966675.3. Classification (NCBI taxonomy): domain Eukaryota; kingdom Viridiplantae; phylum Streptophyta; class Pinopsida; order Pinales; family Pinaceae; genus Picea; species Picea glauca. The sequence continues at coordinate 97,718 of JZKD02S1741744.1, read as the reverse complement.
GGTATTTTGTAGCTACCAAAACCCTAATCCATTAATCCAGGATTAATTTAGAAAACCACTAAAAATAGAAAAAACCGCCCAAAAACAAATTTGGGGTGCTACCCTGAACCTCATCGGCTTCGGGATACCACCCAGAGCTGAATGTTGTGTGTAACTAGGGGAAACCAAACCTTCCCTCCCCAGGAAAGTGCCTGACACACACAACACAAAGAGAGAAGGAAGTTGGTATCGTCAAACACAGTTGTCAAATCTGATGCGCCCACACACACACATGCAAAGAATATAACACATACCCAACAACTTTGATTGTCTGGGTAGAGATAACTGGTAGGCCACCGATCTCACCCTCTTGAGCACTGTAAAAGGACCATAAAATTTGGTCGCAACTTTATGACAATGTGCATCTTTGAGTGAAGTCTGCTTATAGGGTTGTAATCGAAGAAATACATGGTCCCCTTCAACAAAATATAATTCGAAACGAACTTGATATTCTTGTTGCTTCATGCAATTTCGAGCCATGACCAAATTTGTTTTGAGGGTGTTGTTCCTAAGATTAATCTTAAGGCTCAAAGAGTAATGTCATGCATCAAGAGTGTTTAAGGAAAATGTTTTAAATGGGTGCTTTTCCTACCTTAGTTCTATAAGAAATGATCTTTAAATGAAATTAATAATAGGACAGTACAGAGGTTGTATTCCATTATCTTAGTCACAATTATAATATCAAATGGTGTGAAGAAAAGTTACAAAACTGTTAAACAAAGCTAGGCATCAATTGCATATGAGTCTCACCTTGTTTGTAGTGGAAGAAAGTAGGGAACACACCCTTGAACAGGATATGAAATGCAGTAATTCATGAGGCTTCCAGGCCTTGTTTTACTCATAGTAAATATAGAGGAAAAACTTCTTACTTAATGAATTGTTGGTTTAATATGATCACAGTAGTTGTAATACTAAATTGCAATCAATCACTTTTCAAGGAATTACATAAAGAAATTCGGAGAAATGAAAATACAGAGGAAACACATAACTCAAACTGAACAAAAATTAGAATCTCTATCTGCATTTGTATTAATACTCAAAAAGAGAGTTTCTCTATTACATCCAGCAAGAAGCAACCCCCCCATTGGGATTGAAGCCTCCTTGAATAGATCTAAAATCTATCTATTTATACAAAAATTGTCTCAACTGGAAAATTGTTGGAATTCTTACAATATTGATTTAAAATAGAATATATCTAAATAAAACAACAGTGTGTAAATTTTGATGATTCTCGCTGGCATTCTTCTCTGTCTCTTCGCTTTCTAGTAGGAGAGTTCCTTTCCTTAGTCCTTTGGGATGAGTAAATATGTCATAAAGGCCACCTTAATAATTCAACATATTGTCTTAGTCATTTTAGTTTCGTTTCCATCTGTCCCTCCAGATATGTTCAACAAGGTAATGAATCACAGTTGAGATCATGGGGGAATGATAATCAGACGAATACCATTTCATTGTCTTGTCAAAGAATGAATAACGGGCATAAGAAAAAGTAACTATCTATGGAAATAATGATAATGGAACAAGTGTATGATTATGAAGTAGGGATAAGTGGAGATTAGAATGCGGTTGGACTTGATAAGTGGTTGTTGAAGTGGACGATATCGGGAGCATGGAGGGTGTGATAGGCAGGAGGGTGAAAGGTGGATTGGGTGGAGGACAGGTGTTGAGTCAGGATTCTAATGATTGATTTTGCGGTGGCAAGAGGAAGTGATTTTGAGGTAACCTGCCTTTCACCTCGAAATGTACCTGGTGATGCCACGTACACCCTATAGAAAACCATGGTTTAAATTATGGGACCGCCTTTCCAAATTAAACCTTTCATAACTTCTCTGTCACAATTTCTCTCAACCATTTATCTTCACGGTCCATTAAAACATGACTGTCGATCTTGTAAAGTGAGATAAGTGCCCAAAGGTTAAGCTGAGGTCATAGCTCTCGGTCACATGTAGAGAAGACCGAGCGAGCTTTGTGCAATTCTTTTCCGTCGATCCAGGTAAGGGAAACATGTCATACGATCCACGTATTCAATGATCTCATACTCCGGGAGGAAGCAAGCAGTGAGGAGTAAAGAACTCCTGAAGTTCCAAAGCCCAGAGTTCATATGGACCGTTGATTGAAGTGGACACGTGGCAGGAGATCCTGCACTCCGATGAATTTGCGATCTTATGCATCTTGGAATGCCCGAAGCCCAGATTTCTGAAGTAAATCTAAACCATCCAAATCAAAAGGACACGCGGCACCAGATCTTCCACTTCGGGGACTTAGTGCTTCGAAGAGTTTGCACTCCCTTTTCTGTCTATTTAGACCCTTCCCTACTATATTTGGTCCTTTTCTTAGTTTATCCATCTTCCGAACTGATTTATCATTCCACTAGATTATGAAATCTGATCCATCAAGTTTTCTTGCAAATTTTTGTGGCGCCATAATCCTTAAGGAAATAAGATTAGCCTGCCTATAACAAGAGAGGTGTGTAAGCTCTTCGTTGAATAAAAACTGCTAATCACAATTCAAATTTTTAACTTTAGCCAATCATACATAACGTTAATCTATGTTCATGAGTGTTGGATACAATTAGGGTATAAATATCTCGAAGGTCAAATTCAAGAAGAATTTAATCATGTTTTACTTTATCATGTTTTAAACCTTGAATTAGCCTTAAGTACTTCGATGTTTCGATGTTCGTGAGTTTTGTAAACTCAATCTTTGTCAAAACTCTAAAAGGCAATCTCACGACATGGAAAAGATGAAATGACAAGAAAAGAGAGGTGACACGTATCCATGACTTGTCCATAAGTCCTTCGGGATTCCATGACTTCAGGGTTTTCATTGTTTAGACTTGCTGGAATACTCGAAGCGTGAAGATCTGAATCGAACGTTAGAGATTTTCTTTAAAAATCAAGCAACTTCTACGGTTCGGAGATCATTAAGACCATTTGATAAAATTAGAGTAGTTGATCGACAGTGGATATCATAAGCAACTTTTCAACAAGCGAATCTCTAAGTTTCGTTTTCTCTTTGGGTGAAAATTTTATTTCTAAGAGGAAAAATCTAAAGATCAAAATCTCAAAATTAAACGTGTTCCAACAGAGGGCACGAAGAACAACCTCTCGGAATGTAATATTGTTTTCAAAATATTGAACCTTTGAGGCCCATGGAATATATGAGAGAACCGATAGCGGATTTTGTCCATAGACCTCTTCAAAAGGAGTCATGCGAGTAGTTGTATGGTAAGATCTGTTGTACCACCATTCAACTAGGGGTAACCATTGAGCCCATTTATTTTGCCTCTCAGATGAAAAACACCTCAAATATGTTTGTAAACACTTGTTGACAAATTCAGTCTGTTCATCCATCTGGGGGTGATAGGCAGTGCTGAGATGCAATTGGGTGCCATGTAGCTTGAACAATTCCTACCAAAAATTGCTGGTGAAAGTGGGGTCTCTATCAGATACAATAGAATTAAGCATGCCATGAATCTTTAATATATTAACCATGATTATTTGAGCCACTGTGGCCATTGTGAATGGGTTTTTAAGAGAATAAAAATGAGCATATTTGGAGAGACGATCTATGATCACCATTATTTCCCGATTTAGGTAAGCCCACAATGAAATCCATAGAAATATCTCACCAAATAGTAGGGGGAATCGGAAATAGTTGGAGTGTGCTCAGAGATTTGACAATTTCTCCCTTGTTGTGTTGACAAACCTCACATTCAACCACAAAGATGTGGATGTCATGTTTCATAATATCCGAGGAAAAAGAATGTTTGACCCATTCACAGGTTTTGGTAAATCCTGAATGCCTGGTTGTGGGTGAGGCATGAAGTTCAAAAAGAATTGTGGATTTAAGTTGTGATTGCTTGCATAAATACAAACGGCCTTTGCAGCAAAGCTCTTAATTGTGCCAAGAGTACTGTGAGAAACTAAATAATTGTGTTGCAATTGGTTGAGCATGCTATGAATTTTTGGGTCTTGTAGCCATTCCTGATGAACATCTTGGAGCCATTCTGGTACAATGAAGGAGAGGGAAAAAAGGGACCCATCTTCTTATTATTTATGGGAAATATCATCGGACACGAAATTTTCCTTGTGCTTCTTGTAAATGATCTCATAATCATAGCCAAATAGCTTGGTCACCCATTTTTGTTGTGATGGGGATGAAATTTGTTGTTCTAGGAAATACTCGAGACTCTAATGATCAGTTTTGATTTGGAATCACTGACCCAATAAATAAGGATGCCATAGATCCACATCATGCATAATAGCTAACATTTCCTTTTCATAAATGGATTGGCCCAAATGTCTCTCTGAAAGATATTTTCTAGTGAAGGCCAAAGGCATGCCATCTTGCATGAGGATGACACCAATTCCTTTCCCAGAAGCATCACATTCCAATATGAATGTGTTTTTGAAGTTTGGAATTGTTAGGACAAGGGTCATGCACATAACCTCTGTCAAGGCTTGGAAGGCATGATCCGCAACTGAAGTCCAAGTGAAAGCATTATTTTTAAGGAGAGAAGTAAGGAGTTGCAACTTTTCCATAATTCTGAAAAAACTTCCTATAATAGTCCGTTAAACCCAGAAACCCACACAAGCTATTAAGAGTTTTAGGGCGAGGCCAATCTTGCATAGATTCAATTTTCTTAGAATCCACTCAGAAACCATCTTTCCTGACAATATGACCTAGGTATTCCACTTATGATCCACCAAAGAAACATTTAGATTGTTTGAGGAAAATTTATTCCTTAGAGATTAGATGTAGAACTTGATTCACATGGGAGATATGGGATGGCCAAGTTTTACTATAGATGAGAATAT
>JZKD02S1741744.1:12255-28483 GCA_000966675.3 Picea glauca | reverse complement strand
TTTGATGAGGCCGAGACATCTGACTTTCCTAGAATCAAAGGAGAAAAGATCTTGATATGGTTTGGTGACCTCGAGACCAAGCTCATCCATCACCGCCTTTGGCATAAGATTATGTGATGCCCCATAATCAAGCAAACAATTGTGAATGATTTTGTCATGGACATTTAGGGATATATAAAATGGTGGACAAGAATCGTCTCGGTCCTCTATCATAGGCCCTATGGTCACTTTAGGCTTATCATCTTGTAAGTTAACGAAATCATCTGATAGAGAGGTCTTTGGCTCAAGAGACTTCAGGATGGATGATTTAAAGATTTCATTCTTCATGTGTTCAATTAAAGGCATCGGTATCTTAACTTTTTGAATTTCTAATTCAAAATTGAAAGAGAAAGATGGTTTGTCTGAAACCTTTGCCTCATGGGAAGGAGCTTTGAGACTAACTTGCTCCTAGGCTGGGGGCTGAGTTTGTTTCTTCTACTGTTTTGTTGGAAGGGGGGTATGTTTTTCAAGAGCGGGAGGCTGCTTGGCAGCAACCTCTTTACTCTTCACAGGAGCAGTATCTTCCTTGTTCTTCACAGGAGCAACAATGGGTGTTTTTGGACCAGCATTCTTGGATCTTAAGTTGTAACCTTTCTGATCGTCTGTCAAGTAAACAACTACTTCAACACTTGCCTCCTGAATTTGTTGATCCATCAGGGCCTCTTCATAGTCTACCTGTGTAAAAAATGAAGAATCATTCTCATCACCAAAACAATTTATTTCATCTGCATTTTTGGCTTCATCATGAGATGATGGTTGTTCTTCATCTAACATTGCATTTTGAAGAGGCGGTTTGATCCTCTGATCATCAGCTACATTCCAATCTCTTTGAAGGATCTATACTTGTGGATTGTTCCTTCTGTAAGGAAAAGCATTTGGATTTCTTGGGGAAAAATAATTTGGCTCTTTTGCCCTTGTTGGTTGCTGATTTTGGACTTTCAATTTGGACATTTCAGATGTCAGACTATCCAGCATGTTATCCATCTTTTCCATTTTACTATTATATGAAGAGGAGGAATCAACAACTGACTTCTTCCTCTCAGCCCTTCCTTTGAGCTTCTGAGATGCTGTAATGTTAGACTCAACCTCGAGGGCAACATCTTGCATTAAAGCAAGTGTGGTTGATCGTCTTTCTCTAAGAATAAGACAAAAATCTGAATCAAAGGCAGCAGAGAATGTGATCTTTGCTGATGCGTCGCTTGGTTTAATCTCTGCAGGGATCTTACCAAACATCTTATTAAATCTCTTGATGAAATCCGAGACCGATTCTCTGTCTTCTCTCTTCAAATTTCCAAACTCAGAAATGTAGTATAACAGATCTCTTCGTTCTCCCCAGTGTTTCAAGAATACCTCATCTAATTGTTCAATACCGGTGATCGAATTTGTTGGTATCTCTTTGAACCACTTTCGGGCTTGGCCATCCAAACTCTGAACAAAAACTCTTGTCCACGCATCTTCCTCTAAAATATTAATTTTTTTTGCATAAGCATAAAAAGCTTCAATATGTTCTTCAGCGGTATACTCCCCTGCTCCTGTAAACTTTGGCATATATTTATGATAGTATCTAGTTGGCATAGCAGACAAGGGATTTGGAAATACAAGTGGGGCATATATGTTTGCCAAAATTTGTTCCATCCTGGTCAAAGGAGCAACCATGACAGTCTTGGTGATTGATACAGACGAGGAACTTGTAGGAGATGATGGAGGAGATGAGCTGCCTGAATTATAGAATGGTTGTCTTACTCCGCCTTGAGAAGAAGGTTCAGAAATCGGTGAAAAATAAGAGGCTTTATATAATTGACCAAGAAACAATGCTAAATTTTCTTCACCTTTAGAGGACAGATCATGGAGAATATCTTCAAGGAAAGGCAGATTAGTGTGAGGGTATAAGACACCTTTCGAAGGTTTGATGGGTGGAGAGTCGAAATAAGATGAAGAAGAATTTTCTTTCTGTTGAGAGGATTATGTATTCAATTCTTTTGGATGAGATGAAATGTCAACCTCAAGAACAGAGTTAGTAATATTAGAAGAAAATGAAGGTTCTTCTACCTTAGAAACTTGAGATGAATTTTCAATTTCCTGAGAATTTTGAGTTTCAGCAAGGGATTCAACCAAAGGATTTTTAGATATGGAAGGATGAGTATCAGTTTGAATACCTGAATCTACTGCTCTTACAGATCCAGAAGCCTGTCTTTGCAAAGCTTTGCCCTTACTGATGATCTTCTCGGGATCAGGAACTGGTGTTGTCAATGGGCCTTCTTGGTTCGCCCTGGTGTGAGCTCTTTTTGGAGCCACTTCGTTTCAATGGAGTCGCCAGATAGAAAATGTACAACNGTATAACAGATCTCTTCGTTCTCCCCAGTGTTTCAAAAATACCTCATCTAATTGTTCAATACCGGTGATCGAATTTGTTGGTAGCTCTTTGAACCACTTTCGGGCTTGGCCATCCCAACTTCGAACAAAAACTCTTGTCCACACATCTTCCTCTAAAATATTAATTTTTTTTGCATAAGCATAAAAAGCTTCAATATGTTCTTCAGTGGTATACTCCCCTTCTCCTTTAAACTTTGGCATATATTTATGATAGTCTCTGGTTGGCATAGTAGACAAGGGATTTGGAAATACAAGTGGGGCATATATGTTTGCCAAAATTTGATCCATCCTGGTCAAAGGAGCAACCATGACAGTCTTGGTGATTGATACAGACGAGGAACTTGTAGGAGATGATGGAGGAGATGAGCTGCCTAAATTATAGAATGGTTGTCTTACTCCGCCTTGAGCAGAAGGTTCAGAAATCGGTGAAAAATAAGAGGCTTTATAAAATTGACCAAGAAACAATGCTAAATTTTCTTCACCTTTAGAAGACAGATCATGGAGAATATCTTCAAGAAAAGGCAGATTAGTGTGAGTGTATAAGACACCTTTCGAAGGTTTGATGGGTGGAGAGTCGAAATAAGATGAAGAAGAATTTTCTTTCTGTTGAGAGGATTATGTATTCAATTCTTTTGGATGAGATGAAATGTCAACCTCAAGAACAGAGTTAGTAATATTAGAAGAAAATGAAGGTTCTTCTACCTTAGAAACTTGAGATGAATTTTCAATTTCCTGAGAATTTTGAGTTTCAGCAAGGGATTCAACCAAAGGATTTTTAGATATGGAAGGATGAGTATTAGTTTGAATACCTGAATCTACTGCTCTTACAGATCCAGAAGCTTGTCTTTGCAAAGATTTTCCCTTACTGATGATCTTCTCGGAATCAGGAACCGGTGTTGTCAATGGGCCTTCTTGGTTCGCCCTGGTGTGAGCTCTTTTTGGAGCCACTTCGTTTCAATGGAGTCGCCAGATAGAAAATGTACAACCAATAGTGCCTACTTCTTGTCNTTGCAAAATATGTGGGATGATCCCCAAAAATGAGGTCAATCCCATATTTCATGGTCTTTCTGTCTTCTTGATTGTTGGTGAAGTGCAGGATAGCCTCCCAAGGCTAAATGATGACTCTCCAAGAGAGGCAAATTCGAATCTGCTGAGATGGCAAAGTGTCCTGATTTTCTGTCTTGTCAAACGATATCAAAGACCTTTAGAACACCTCTTCTTTCAGCAATTTGTCAAAAATAATTGTTGGCTTTGTCTTGATAATTTATCAGATGTTCATTCGAAAAGATTGCAAACCTTTTCAACTCGAAAAAACTTGATCTGTGCAAAAAATTGATTTTTCTGAACATGACAGGCTTTCGGTGGTTAACTTGGAAATATTCTGGGTGAATTAACTACTAAAAGTGCAGCTTTCGATGGTTAATGAACAGTCATCCTGTTCGCCTAAACCACCGAAACTGCATCTTTGAGAAAATTTCAAAATTTGCAAAAATGCTCATCTTGGATCTCTTTATTGATCCTCAGGGTTTCTTGGATGAGGCATCCCTTGTTCTTGCAGACCTGCGAACCTCTACTGGCTGTATGGGGTGTTCTGGTGTGTCCATTATAGTCGTGGCTAAATTAGCCAAAGTTTCCAATCTGGTCTGCTCCTCTGCTGGTGATTGAAACTGCTTTAACTTCAACCTCAGGATCCTGAGTTGTCTATATAGTTTCATGTTTTCTCTGATCAATACCATGTTTCTATCTTTAATTTTATTATGCTTCTCCTTGAGGGTTTGATTCATTTTGAAAAATTCCGCATTTCTGTCAGTGAGGTATGTGTTGGATTTTTTGATCACCCTTTCTAGGACTTCCATTTCATAAACCTGTTTCAAGAGCTTGTTGATTTTTTGTTTCCTAGCTATTCTAGGCCTGCTTGAGGAGGCTTCTTCTTCTGGTTTCCTATGGGCCTCTGGAGGACTTGGTGAAGGTAGATTTGAAGAAAAATCTGCACCCTGATCAGTCTGCCTATTATCCTGTGTCTCTGCCACCTCTGGGTCTGATTCTGAATCACTGTAAGGTAGATTTAGAAAGTTTTTTCCTGTGGTAGGGTTTTTAGCCTATTTACCTTCAAACTGTAATTTCCTCTTGATTCCTTCCTTCTTTCTAGGGGATTATTTTATGGGATCCCTTGGTATTGAGATTCCTTTCCTTTTCTTGTGACTTCTCTTGGGAGTAGGAGTTTTTCTGCCCCTGGCTTTCTTAGTTTTTGCCTCTGGTGGTCTTTCTGTTTGAAATTCATTCCAAAACAAAAAGAAACCCCACTCAATTTGTTTCCTCTGCAGATCTTCTCTCACAAGAAGAGTAATTAGCCCTTGATGTGATAATCTGTTGCTAATCTTAGCAGACTGGGCTTTCACTTGTCTTGCCATCTTCATCAGGGTTTTGTGAAAGAAGTAAGGGAGGTTTATAGGCTCTCTGCCTATGAAATGACTCAGAAGTTTAAAATGATAAAACATTACCCTGTTGTAGCGCCCCTCACAAGTAATGTACACCAAAATTGCCTTCAACAGGGACTGCCACTTTGGTTCCAAATAAGACATGGGAATATCCTTCTTCCAGGTCAAAGATTTATGCACTGGTAACAAATATGACCTGAATTCGATGTTTGATGGTGAGGTATTCTTGAACCAACAGTCTCCTGACTTGGGTAAACTTGTGTATTCAGCAATGGCTGCTTCATCAATGATGATTTCCTCCTTGCCAACTTTAGTTTTCCTTCCATCATAGGAACTAGCAAACGATTCGGCCACCTGTTGGTGAAATTTTGTTAATTTCTCACAGTATGCAAAAACTCCAGTCTGCTTGAACCATTCGGCCACCTCTGGGTGAGCTTCTAAAAACCAAACTCCATCTACCTCAGATCTCAAAGTCGGCCCTACTTTTGCTATGGATCAGTGTTCAGTGTGCCTGTGATTATGGGAAGCTGGATGTTCNTGGGGTGTTCTGGTGTGTCCATTATAGTCGTGGCTAAATTAGCCAAAGTTTCCAATCTGGTCTGCTCCTCTGCTGGTGATTGAAACTGCTTTAACTTCAACCTCAGGATCCTGAGTTGTCTATATAGTTTCATGTTTTCTCTGATCAATACCATGTTTCTATCTTTAATTTTATTATGCTTCTCCTTGAGGGTTTGATTCATTTTGAAAAATTCCGCATTTCTGTCAGTGAGGTATGTGTTGGATTTTTTGATCACCCTTTCTAGGACTTCCATTTCATAAACCTGTTTCAAGAGCTTGTTGATTTTTTGTTTCCTAGCTATTCTAGGCCTGCTTGAGGAGGCTTCTTCTTCTGGTTGCCTATGGACCTCCAGAGGACTTGGTGAAGGTAGATTTGAACAAAAATCTGCACCCTGATCAGTCTGCCTATTATCCTGTGTCTCTGCCACCTCTGGGTCTGATTCTGAATCACTGTAAGGTAGATTTAGAAGGTTTTTTCCTGTGGTAGGGTTTTTAGCCTGTTTACCTTCAAACTGTAATTTCCTCTTGATTCCTTCCTTCTTTCTAGGGGATTATTTTATGGGATCTCTTGGTATTGAGATTCCTTTCCTTTTCTTGTGACTTCTCTTGGGAGTAGGAGTTTTTCTGCCCCTAGCTTTCTTAGTTTCTGCCTCTGGTGGTCTTTCTGTTTGAAATTCATTCCAAAACAAAAAGAAACCCCACTCAATTTGTTTCCTCTGCAGAGCTTCTCTCACAAGAAGAGTAATTAGCCCTTGATGTGATAATCTGTTGCTAATCTTAGCAGACTGGGCTTTCACTTGTCTTGCCATCTTCATCAGGGTTTTGTGAAAGAAGTAAGGGAGGTTTATAGGCTCTCTTCCTATGAAATGATTCAGAAGTTTAAAATGATAAAACATTACCTTGTTGTAGCGCCCCTCACAAGTAATGTACACCAAAATTGCCTTCAACAGGGACTGCCACTTTGGTTCCAAATAAGACATGGGAATATCCTTCTTCCAGGTCAAAGATTTATGCACTGGTAACAAATATGACCTGAATTCGATGTTTGATGGTGAGGTATTCTTGAACCAACAGTCTCCTGACTTGGGTAAACTTGTGTATTCAGCAATGGCTGCTTCATCAATGATGATTTCCTCCTTGCCAACTTTAGTTTTCCTTCCATCATAGGAACTAGCAAACGATTCGGCCACCTGTTGGTGAAATTTTGTTAATTTCTCACAGTATGCAAAAACTCCAGTCTGCTTGAACCATTCGGCCACCTCTGGGTGAGCTTCTAAAAACCAAACTCCATCTACCTCAGATCTCAAAGTCGGCCCTACTTTTGCTATGGATCAGTGTTCAGTGTGCCTGTGATTATGGGAAGCTGGATGTTCGGGAGACAATGACTCTAGAAATTAGGAAGACAGTGAATATCACTCATAAAAAACCGGCAGAAAAGGGTGACACAAACCGAGTTCAGAAAACTAACACAGTTTCGGACGACCGTTTAACTGAAAATATGCCAAAACTTTAGATTTTCGGTGGCATTTGTATTTTTGAAACTTGAAAAAGAATATATCCCGAGCTTACCTGATAACCCGACCAGGCTTACTTGAATCGAGAGTGCTTGTTGGACTTAATGACACTTTTACAATCCTCAGAGAAAGCGGGATCAGGATTCTTGAAAATGCGATTTACTGATGAAATCGCGAGCTCATGGTTATCTTCAGCAATCTCCAGGATTCATAATGACTCATCGAGGTTTCAAATTTAGGAATGACCAGGTCATGATGACTAGTGTACTTGCAACTGAAATGGAGGGTAGCTCCGTGCAATCATACATGCAAATCACCGCCGTGTATAGTATTGAAATGATCAATGTGGTTGATAAGACACAGGGGCTTCAAACCTTTCGGATAGACACCACGAACATGCATCACCTCCCCCATGGTGAGCTTTCAGCGGTTGTGTTTCTAATCATTGCGCCTTGACAGCTAGCTCATGCGAAAGCACAGGCTTTCCATTTTTCCCGTTGAAAAACTTTCGGTGGTTACTCGCCTTCTTGTTTCGACCCCTTAACTGCTGAGAACAAAGACTTTCGGTGGTTAATGAGAACATTGGAGGCTCACCTAAACCACCAAAACCTAATATTTTGACTTTTTCTTAACCGAACCAAAATCAAAATTTCTTTTGAGCTTGTTTTCAAAATACAGACTCTCTAACCTACTTACAAAAATTTAGAAATAAAATTTAGATCACAACCTATCACCTCAAAAAGCAAAAAATACACCAATTTATTTGAGGAGATAACACAACMTRTACCATAAACAAGTGCATCAACCATGCACCAACCTGTACCTCAACCTGTACCATGAATAAGTGCATCAACCATGCACCAAACCTATACGAATAACCTGTCACAACAACCTGTCTAAACAACCTATCACAACAACCTATCTCATCAATATTATCAACCAAATCATATCTTCTCACCAAAATCAATCACTAAGACATCTCTCAAAGATGTGCAGCAACCAAGCATAACACAACAAATCATAATCATCGATCTATATGTTCTTCTAATAATATACCAATACAAGTATGCTACATCATCCATAAAACATGGGTCAAGAATACTAATAAAAAGTGCCTCCAACCACGTACCAAGTATGTACCAATCATGTATCAACTACTCATCAATATGTACCAACATCATCAACTATACATCTCATGTATGTGCCAACTCATCAACTACTTGTCTCAACCATGTANTGTACACCAAAATTGCCTTCAACAGGGACTGCCACTTTGGTTCCAAATAAGACATGGGAATATCCTTCTTCCAGGTCAAAGATTTATGCACTGGTAACAAATATGACCTGAATTCGATGTTTGATGGTGAGGTATTCTTGAACCAACAGTCTCCTGACTTGGGTAAACTTGTGTATTCAGCAATGGCTGCTTCATCAATGATGATTTCCTCCTTGCCAACTTTAGTTTTCCTTCCATCATAGGAACTAGCAAACGATTCGGCCACCTGTTGGTGAAATTTTGTTAATTTCTCACAGTATGCAAAAACTCCAGTCTGCTTGAACCATTCGGCCACCTCTGGGTGAGCTTCTAAAAACCAAACTCCATCTACCTCAGATCTCAAAGTCGGCCCTACTTTTGCTATGGATCAGTGTTCAGTGTGCCTGTGATTATGGGAAGCTGGATGTTCAGGAGACAATGACTCTAGAAATTAGGAAGACAGTGAATATCACTCATAAAAAACCGGCAGAAAAGGGTGACACAAACCGAGTTCGGAAAACTAACACAGTTTCGGACGACCGTTTAACTGAAAATATGCCGAAACTTTAGATTTTCGGTGGCATTTGTATTTTTGAAACTTGAAAAAGAATATATTCTGAGCTTACCTGATAACCCGACCAGGCTTACTTGACTCGAGAGTGCTTGTTGGACTTAATGACACTTTTACAATCCTCAGAGAAAGCGGGATCAGGATTCTTGAAAATACGATTTACTGATGAAATCGCGAGCTCATGGTTATCTTCAGCAATCTCCAGGATTCATAATGACTCATCGAGGATTCAAATGAAGGAATGACCAGGTCATGATGACTAGTGTACTTGCAACTGAAATGGAGGGTAGGTCCGTGCAATCATACATGCAAATCACCGTCGTGTATAGATTTGAAATGATCAATGCGGTTGATAAGACACAGGGGCTTCAAACCTTTCGGATAGACACCACAAACATGCATCACCTCCCCCATGGCGAGCTTTCAGCGGTTGTGTTTCTAATCATTGCGCCTTGACAGCTAGCTCGTGCGAAAGCACAGGCTTTCCATTTTTCCCGTTGAAACACTTTCGGTGGTTACTCGCCTTCTTGTTTCGACCCCTTAAATGCTGAGAACAAAGACTTTCGGTGGTTAATGAGCACATTGGAGGCTCACCTAAACCACCAAAACCTAATATTTTGACTTTTTCTTAACCGAACCAAAATCAAAATTTCTTTTGAGCTTGTTTTCAAAATACAGACTCTCTAACCTACTTACAAAAATTTAGAAATAAAATTTAGATCACAACCTATCACCTCAAAAAGCAAAAAATACACCAATTTATTTGAGGAGATAACACAACATGTACCATAAACAAGTGCATCAACCATGCACCAACCTGTACCTCAACCTGTACCATGAATAAGTGCATCAACCATGCACCAAACCTATACGAATAACCTGTCACAACAACCTGTCTAAACAACCTATCACAACAACCTATCTCATCAATATTATCAACCAAATCATATCTTCTCACCAAAATCAATCACTAAGACATCTCTCAAAGATGTGCAGCAACCAAGCATAACACAACAAATCATAATCATCGATCTATATGTTCTTCTAATAATATACCAATACAAGTATGCTACATCATCCATAAAACATGGGTCAAGAATACTAATAAAAAGTGCCTCCAACCACGTACCAAGTATGTACCAATCATGTATCAACTACTCATCAATATGTACCAACATCATCAACTATACATCTCATGTATGTGCCAACTCATCAACTACTTGTCTCAACCATGTANAAATCGTGCCACCTGTCCAACTACCTACATTACATCTGGTCTAGATGTTGTCACATATAGTAATATACCAATCATTGACTTTCTATTCCTCTAGTCTGTAGACTTTGAATCATCATATTTTCTCAACTTGCAACTAGTTTGCATAGGAGTGGTAACTGGTATGCAATTTTCCATTCCAAACTTCTTTAGCATTTGTTTGATATACTTAGTTTGAGAAATAAAAATTCCTTGGTTGCTTTAACATATCTGAAGACCCAGAAAGAAGGATAGTTCTCCAAGTAATGACATTTCAAATTCATTCTACATATCCTTTGCAAATTTCTGGCTTAACTTGTCATTAGTACTTCCAAAAACAATATAATCAACATAAATTTCAATTAATAAAATACTACCTTGAGTTACCTTGATGTAGAGATTGTTGTCTGCGTTTCCTATCCATAGTTCGTAGGGATTTTTGTCATTGTTTTTTCTGAGCATTACTCTGTTTTGAATGTGAACTATTGTATGCACTACATGTGTCCAAAAAATATCTGTCAATTTGGAATCCATTAGCATTGTTCGAGCCATTTCCTGTGTAATTATCATCCATTATGATAAGGTTCCTTTGTCTCTAAACCACTCTCTGAACCAATATATGAATCCATGCTCTTGTCCACTATCATATATATGTCCAAACCTGCTAAGTATTCTTATGAATCCATCTCTGTCCATATTGTCCAAGACTCTACTTGCGCAACTATCCATAATGTTGACCCATTTATCACTATATTATCATGAAGTCTTGATTAATCTATCAAATTGTACTTCTGATAACTAACTGCTCTAGATATGTCTTCTCAAACTCTGCAAGTTGATCGAAGGATGGTTCTTTGGTCTTTCATATCTATCGCATAGACTCCCCCTGTCTAATATTCATATTACCTGGGAGTCTCTAAGCTGGATGGCTCGGAACAATTCATGCTCTGGTGTGTATTCATCATCATCTTCATTGGTAGATTCATCATCTCTCTGAGCTCTAACTTCTTTCTTTCTTTATTTGGATTCATCTTTCACTACAATGCCTAAAAGTACAATCTCTTGAACTTGTTCCTTATTTACATGTTCTTCTTTTCTTTCAGTTATTTTCCAAACCTTTTGCATCTGACATCTTTCTTTTTCTATATAGAATTTTCTTCATCTCGTTTTATTGTCAATCTTGCGATCTCTGGGACCTGGTCTTTGTTCACCTATTCTTCATGTTTTCGTATCCATACTTTCTTATATCTGATATCAATGTTCTCTTTCATGGAAGTATTGATCATGCTTCTACAATCACGAGCTATGTGTTTATAGTTATAACATTTGTAACATTCAATGTTACATGGGGCCACATAGGAATTTCTTTATTGAACATTTATTTTATAATCCCTACAACCTGCAACCTTATGTCCAAAGTTAGTACAATAAAAACAATGACCATAAAATTTTTTTGCATATCTAGGAGTGAATGATCTTCTTTGCGGTGTAGTCCTTCATAATTTTTTCCTTCACTGATCATGATCATGATTGAAGCTTCTTTGTGGCTTGAAAATGGATGGTCTTCTTGAAGATGTATCTTTATTAGTTTTCTTATATTCTGGTTGACCATGATTCCTTCCTTTGAGTACTTCTGCATAACTCTTTCTATTTTCCTCATTCTTCTTTTCTAGCAACGTAGATTGCTTCTCTTCATTCTCTACAACTGATGTGGATGTTTATGTCTCTTCAACGTTCTTGTTGAGCTTAACAATTTTGACTCTTAGTGTGACAACTTCTTCTTCAAGATTATCAACCTATTATTCTTTCTTCATTATCTNCTTCTTCATACTCTTCCTCTTCTGAATCTGTCTGACATGATGAGCATCTTTCTTCTTGTTATGTATCTGTATCTTCTTTGGCATTTTCTGAATCTGCGATGGGTGAAGAATATATGTCATGTAACTTATCCCAAATTTCTTTGGTTGATGAACATTTACCAAACTTTTCTCTTATCGGATTAGGTAATCCTTCCCAGATGAAATCCATTTCTATTTTTTTTATTCTTCTTCAATTCCTTGTTGGCTGCAGTCTTTGCCATTTTTGAACTATCATATCCTGTAACAACCGATAGACAAATATAATGTCCTTGTGCCTATAAAATACTTTCATCCTTCTGCTCCACATCTCATACTTAAAACCATTCTAACCATTAAACATTGGTAATCCATTCTCAGAATAATCCATGATCTCCTTCCAGTGGTTAAATTGTTTCCTGAAGGAACCAGCTCCGATCCCAATTGTTGGATTACTAAGATGGGGGGTGAATCGGTAATAGAGCAATGTAATCCTTTTTCACCATAAAATTCACGTGTTATATCAATGTAGCATTATCATCCAATAGTTTCATAGAAAATAAACAATGAACAAATGAGCAATCACACACATACACAATACACCAGTGTTTTACGTGGAAACCCAAAGCGGGAGAAAAACACAAAATGATTTTTATTATATGTCTTTAAGAATTACATTCACTGAAAGCACCAACTTCCTTTGTTTTCCAACTGAAACTAGAAGGAGGCTCCAACCCCCTAGTTTCTCAGGATACAACTTGAGGGAAGCTCCAACTCCCCAATTCTCTAGCTACAGCCAAAAGGAGGCTACAACCCCCTATGTTCTCCAGCTACAACTGGAAAGTGGCTACAACCACTTGTCCTTGCCCTGTCCAAGCACCCTGATGTATAAGTAGAATTATGGAACCACTATCACACTATCACTGTGAGATATACTACTGTAAACATGTACCAATAAACCTGCACCAAACAACTTGTACCAATAACCTGAACCATGCATCAACCATGAATCAACCTGTACCTCAATCTACAATCAACCTATATAATAAAAAAGTGCATCAACCATGCACCAACATGTAATCAACCTATACCATAAACAAGTTCATAAACCACACACCAACCTATACCTCAACCTATACCATGAATAAGTGCATCAACCATGCACCAAACCTGTACGAATAACCTATCACAACAACTTGTCCAAACAACCTATCACAAAAACCTATCTCATCAAAATTATCAACCAAATCATATCTACTCACCCATATCAATCACCAAGACAACTCTCAAAGATGTGCAACAACCAGGCATAACACGACAACTCATAATCATCACCAAGATCAATATGTGCTTCTAATAATATATCAATACAAGTATGCTACATCATCCATAAACTATGTGTCAACAATACTACTAATAAGTGCCTCCAACCATGTACCAAGTATGTATCAATCATGTATCAACTACCCATCAACTATGACTCATCAAGATTTACCGACATCATCAACTATACACCTCATGTATGTGCCAACTCATCAACTACTTGTCTCAACCATGTACCCAACATGTACCTCAACCAAAAGCCATCATCAATTTCATCATTCAAATCTGGTTTGTAACTCTGTAATAGACCTAGTGTATATGGTCACATACCTACAAGCCTTCCTTAACTTTAACAACAATATACTATCATTTTCATCAAACGTTACTTTAGTCTCACGTGACTAGTTTTGGATTAGTCAACAAACCTAACTTGAAATAATCATAACTATGTACCTATAATGAATAAAGATCTGAAAATAGTACATAATGTTCTTTAGTGTGTTTTATGCAATTCCTCCAGGTGGCACTACTTGTAACCTCTCATAAAAGGAGTTATAGAAAAAATGGCATACCTTGTTGAATTCTGGCTTATACTAGAGAGAACTTGTAAAGTGTGCCCCACACAGAATATTTGTTGTATGGATCTGAAAATTGTACATAGAATACTAAATATTGTACTCTAACCAACACATTTAGTCTTACTGAATTTGTATCTGTTATGAAGAAGTTATGACATTTTTACTCGAAACACCTGTTTTAAACTAGTTTCAGGACTAGCCACAAACCTTATTTTCCACGGAGTGTAACTCCAAACATATAACAACCCACAAGATGAAATTTATACCACAACTACTTGGATATGTTTACTCAATGGCCTCCTAACTTCACATTTTGAATCATTCTAGAAAAAAAATTATTGCAAAAATGGTGAGATGGCTTGTAAATAACATACGGTAGAAAGCATCATCAAAAGAATTTATCCTCCCTTGAATTTTGGTCTTTTTACTTCACCTTCCCTTTGAAATTCGGCTTAGATATCCTTTGGTTACCTTAGTCACCTATAGATATTCAATATGCTCAAGTGTTATTAAAATGAGAGAGCCTTTCCTCTTATTTATACTTTCATATAGCTTCCTCAAGGGGTTACCTTTTAACCATCTTAACCCAATTTCCTTATTTTAGGGCTAACCCACTTCTAAACACTTGTCAAGTTAGTAATTTCTCCATTAAATTTATTATTTAAATAATTTATTTTGTATCCACTTTGACTTATAGTACACTCATCACTTCACTTTATTATTTAAATTGCCTTCTAACCATCTTTACCCACTTTCCTTATTGTAGGGATAACCCACTTCTAACCACTTGTCCACTTAGTAATTTCTCCATTAAGTTTATTATTTAAACAATTTATTTTTTTATCCACTTTGACTTATATTACATTCATCACTTCACTTTATTATTTAAACAAATTCTTCTTTGCAACCACTTTGACTACTTTTACCTTTTGGTTCTTCTAGATGACTCATGAGGGTTCTCCAACTTCACATGGCCATAACTCTCTAACCGTGAGAATTTTTGTGACATTCCACATACCGATGAAAATGGCATGACATATACTATCCATATAGAATAGTATTGCCTAAAAATATATCAAAAATCATACCATTATCCTTCAAACAAACTTGGTTCCATTACCCAAACCTGGGTTCTCCAACTTCTCATGGCCATAACTCTCTAACCGTGAGGAGTTATGTGGCGTTCCACATACCACCAAAAATGAAATGACATGTACTATCCATATAAAATGGTATTACCTTCAAATATATTAAAATTCATAAAATTATACATGAAACAATCTTGGGTCCTGTTAGCTCCCAAAATGAACCCGTCCCTATGGTCGCATTTTGTGATGGATAGCATGGCTATTGGTAGTTTTATCAAATTGGTTTTGAGTTTTTTCTAGATGTAAGACTTAGGTTTTGATTTTTGTCTTAGAAATAAGATGACCCATAAAGGTCTTCTCTTTAAAATCTTCATAAAATGTTTTCAACAGCTAATGCGTGCTTAAAAGATGATGGTTAGCTGGTGAAAGTGGCAACTTTCAATAGCTAAGGAGCATTTCTCACAGGTCGTTAGCTGGTGAAAGTGGGGATTTTAAAAAATCCAAATAACATTTCTTACGGGGTGTGCGCTAGTGAAAGTGGTGACTTTCAACAGCTAAGGAGAATTTCTCACGGGTTGTGCGCTGGTGAAAGCGGAAGTTTTCAACAGCCGAGGAGCACTTTTCATGGGTTGTGCGCTGGTGAAAGCGGATATCACGTGCATTTTATCCACGTTGTAAAAAATCTAATGATGATATGTTCAGCCCACGTCATATAATCAAGAATGATGCGCTGGTGAAAGTGGACAATCATGGAAACTCGAGTTGCACGTCTAAATCGAATTACAAGTTGGATCTTGTTTAGTGACGCATGCTTCACAATCATGGCGTCAGAAATGGTGAATTTGAATCCATTATCGTAGGTACAGAAGCTGTAATACTTGGCTGACGACATCACATCAGTTCATCGCTTCCCCAACACACATCACTCACAATTGTATGGTAAGTTTTCAATGTTGAAAAACAGAGCCGAGTATTTTCACCAGCGCAAGACCTTGGCCCAAATAGCATATCGCAGTGTTTGGTGTGCAGAATTGTTTGGGGTTTTGAATTGCAAATGGAAAGAATATGCAGTGGCTCTTTGTTGAGAAAAGAATTGGACAGTCTGTCCTTCCTGTTAGCGATCAAAAATGCACTGGCATTTTTGAAAGAATGATTCTTAAAATTGCATGGCACTTTTCAATCCCTTTCCGAGCACCAAATGAATATTTGAAAACACCATTGGAAAGCTTAGGATTTCTATATGTCGATCGACTATTCAGGCATGAAAAACGAATTTTCTATGACCGAGAAATTTGATTTTGAAACATCTGCTCTTTTCACCAGCTAATCCGCTGAAAATTTCGTTAGTTAGCTGGTGAAAGCTCCACCTTTCACCAGCTTAGGAGCGGATTTGTCGGTAAATAA
>JZKD02S1741733.1:96975-115724 GCA_000966675.3 Picea glauca | reverse complement strand
TTTCAACAACTAACTTACCCGAAAATCTGCTCCTTAGCTGTTGAAAGGTGCAACTTTCAACAGCTAACTAGTTAAAATTCTACCTTCTGCGCTGGTGAAAGTGCAGATTTTTTCAAAATCAAATTTCTCGGTTATGGAGAGCCCGTTTTTCATGCTTAAATGGTCAATCAACATCTACAAATCCTAAGCTTTCCAATGGTGCTTTCAAATCTTCATTTGGAGTCCGGGAAGCTGTTCAAATTTTCCCTACAATATTAGGCATCGTTTTTTCAAAAATGTTGGTGCGTTTTTTATCACTAAAAGATGGAAATCCCCTTGCATTTTTATAGAGGTGGTGTTATAACACTAAATTTCTCTACACATGCATACATGGCCTTAGCCATCTTACTTGCATTTTTTGCCAAAGCACTGTTTAGTAGCGCTTCTTAAAAAACCAATTTTTAGAAGATGTACGTTCACTGCACCATTACTAACCATGTACATATGCTTTTTGTCCCACTACAACTCGCATACATACACATGCTACACCATTATAGCCCGCATATACTTGCAAAGGTTGTAAAAAATAAAAAGTTGCAAGGAATTTGTTGAAATTGATGGGCTATTGGAGGTTTCCCAACTAATCCACCTTTCACCCAACTGAATAACCATCCCTTTTTCATATAAAAGGAGGTGTTGGGGTCTCATTTCACATCTAAGCATAAGAACAGTGAAAATCTACCTGATTTCACTTCCCCTCCTTGCCCAAGATATTGCTTCCTTTTGTGAGAAATTGCCTCAACATTCCCTCATTAGCCCCTTCTTCCTCCATTTAACCCATTCACTTCCCTATAAGAGATTAGAAGGTTGAGAGAATAATTTCATACAAGGTGCACTTGGAGCTTGGTGAAGAGGATCCTAGACCAGGTTCATGGAATGATGGTTGACTTAGATTGTAAAGGTATAATCTTTGTGTTATTAATAAAAGAATTACATTTTCTTGTCCCAAATGATGGTGTCTTGAATACTTTTATTTATTTATGCTTGACATTCTAACATTTAGCCCTAACTTATATATGGAACAACATGCTTGTAGTTCTCTGTTTGCCAATATTTGGATGCAGGTTAGCCCTGGGAAGAGGTGAGAAATCAGTGGAACTTCCAAGCATGAGGAGGTTATCACCAGACATGGGATTAGAGGTATCGTTACCTGATCTCCTTTTTCTTTGCTTTCTTTATATTAGTTTTGGTATGTTTAGGGTAGTATAGAGAATTAATTATATTTTATAAGGTTAATCGATCTGCCTACATTCTGAACCCTGGTGTAGTGAAAGGGGGGTTTTTTCCACTAGCAAAGTTGGAGACCATACTGGGGATTAGCATCTAGGGATTTTTAGGGGATTTTGGGTTGTTTGATTGGTTTGTTTTCCTTTCAAGTTTTAGTCGAGTTTTCTAATTTTGTCAAGGGATTCTGGTCACCTTTAGGTGCTATACCAGTTATCTCTGCCCTGTAAGACTGTCTGATCTTTTCTCTTTTTGAAATATACATAGTTGTACACACCCTGTCTTGAGTCAACCCGTGTACATACACGCTATGCTCAGTAAAAATCCCGCATAGATACGCAGGCTCTTGATGCAGCAACCCACGTCTCTATTTCAAGAAGTTTTTTGAAAAAGAGGGAGATTGCCTCTTTCCTGATTGAAGTTTTCACTTCTCATGGTTTTCTTGGATCAGTCTAGAGTCTTTGTTTACAACCATAGGCTGGGTTTAGAGTTCATTTTAATTGTCTTCTTGATTTTCTTATGTTTACATTTGAAAGGGTTTTGAGAAAGATATTGAATTGTAGATATTCCTTCTTGGTTTCTTGATTGATTCCCTGTGATCTGTAGTGGGATAAAGATATATTTGAGTATTTTTTTAGTGTTCTTTTTACCCATTTCACTTGCTTTGAAAAAATAAAAAGATTTATTTCAGTTTTTCTCTTTAAGGCAATTAAAAAAAAAAAAAAAACTTTTCAGTTTGGTAAAGAAGTTAGAGTTGGTTATTTGATAAAACAGAAAAAGAGTCTATTTTTTAAAGTTATTTATTGATTTCTTGAAGCAGAAGTAGCTTGTAGTCAAGAGAAAGTACGTTTTAGGTTTTCTTTACAAGATATTGAAAAAGTTAGTTAAAGAAAAGTTGGTTACAAAGAGTTAATTGTAAAACTTTTCTTTTGGATTAGAAGTAATTTTGTTTTCAAGTTTCGTATTTTTCTCCTCTTTTTCATCTCTTATGACATCACTAGTTTCACCACCATATCCCATGAGTAAATCAAGCCATTAAAAAGAACGCATAATCTAAAATAAAATAGACTTTTTATGTTTGTAGGGTCAACCAACTAGTTTAGGGTTAGGGAGTGTTCAAGTCCAATAAGCGGTCACAAAAGTTAGGGAGTGTTCAAGTGTTCAAGTCCATTGTCATAAAAGTTATCCGAGACCCCCCTCTAACATAGGTTATAAACACAAGGTCGTGTGAGGAAAGGCATCGGAGATAACCCCTCCAAAGCTGAAATAAACGTAGTGGGGAATGCATATTGAGGATTTGTCTTGGGAATACTATCGATTGCATTTTCCTACGGAGCTTCGTGGACCTCAAATCCATTCAAGATCCTCTATTGTCTTCCGGACCACTTGATTTCAATACCCTTGATAGATTTCAGACTTGTTATCATGCTCATTTCGATACGCCCAACTGTTGACTGTACCCGCCTGGTGACTGACTACAAGTTGGCAGACGTCAGGTCACGCTTCATAGAGTATACCAGGAGGGTGCTTCCATGTTCGAGTTGCACTTGCACTGGTTAGTTTATCTAGTGTTGACTGGTGTAACTGTTCTTCCTAATAGATAGTTGATTTTTTGACTTGTCTTATAGGAATTTGTTTTAGTATGTGTTTGGTGTTTAAACGCTAGCTAAGCCTTACAATGTCGATTGATATTTTCACAAAGTGGAAGATCAAGAGATCTGTCGGTCATGAAGGCTCCAGGGCCTGTCGTCGGTTTCATTAGAGCCACCTTTGCCACCGTTACGGTGAATACTTGACCAACAAGGGTCGTTCAAAGCGACCTGGCCACAAGAAACTGTCCCCGAGCCTGCTCTGCAAGGAGATTATTCGACTCCGGAGGAATTTACTATTTCTCACCTTGAGGCGGAAGCTCTCGAGCTAGCCAACCCTCTGATTATTGACTTGTCGACACCTATATTAGTACAAGTTGTCCCTCCTAAGGTGACACCTTACGAGCATCAATTAATATTACAAGAAGCCATGGAAGCAAATGTCGCTACTTTGTCCGGGAGTCCTCATACTCCTATTTCAACAACTACCATAGGGGGTATTTTTCTTCCAAACCCACCTTCTCCAGTCTGGATCATAGTGGTATCGATTCCCTCTACCTTGGGCAATAGTCCAATACCATCATCCGCGACGATGACTACTCCATTTACATAGACTGCAATGAGCCCTCCAAAGTTTCCCTCAGATATTCCAAAATTTGAAGGAAATCCTAGAAAAGATCCAGGTGATCACGTGACAACCTTTCACTTATGGTGCTCGTCTAAATCACTGTGAGACAACTCCCTCTAGTTACACCTTTTTCAATGCACTCTTATCGGGGGTGTCTCAAAATGGTACATTCAGCTCGATCACTTGAGGTATTCTTACTTTAACGACTTAGCAATGGTCTTCCTGAAGCATTTCCAGTTACCCATGAGATATGATCCCAACACCAAATTGCTGGCCAACTTTGAGAAAACTAAGGTCGACCATATCTTCGATCACATCCGAGAATAGAGGCGTCGAAAGAGATTGATTAAGGTCCATTTCCCACCGGATTTCTTGTTGGAGTGGTTCCTGAAGTCTTTGGTGCCTTACGTCTCCAAGGACGTAGAAACTTCTGGAGTGTTTTTATAGGAGGAGGCGATAATGAGTGCACAACAGCTTGAACTGATCTACTCTTAGTCAGGCATGCTCTATCAGATTTTTCTAGATGCACCATGGTCCATCCTCGACAAGGCAAAGCGAAAATATGGACCCCATGCCAATGGTATTGTGGGCTCAGTACAAGGAAATTCCACTGGTATGTTGTCAAATCAATTGCAACAATTGTCGATAAAATAGAATGCAGCCAGCCAGACCTCAGGTTTGGTTGTTCCCCCTACCCAAATGTCATATGTACACAGTGTGCAGTCGACAAACCCTAAGGCCAACCAACAACCTGATGGAAAGAAGAAACAATGGAACAAGAAGGGTAAAGGGGACAAAAAGGCTAATAATAATGTTGGAAGGGGAAAACTAGAGAAGCGAGAGTCAAAGTATCCATGTAACTTTTGCACGGAAGACCACCCGACTCATCTGTGCCCTCGACTTGCAAAATATCAGAAGCTATTGGTGCATCAACATCCTATTGTGCAGAAGAACCCATTTCCACATGGGAAAAACATGGCTCAATATTTAACATCCTCGAGCATGAAAGGGGGCAGTCAGGGACCCCCCGCATCTACCAGTAATAACCCGGCTGCAAATGTTTACATGATGAAATATGAGGCTCATATAGTGACCAGGGTGCAAGATTACAGAATGTTAGAATCTTCCAAGAAGGTAAAAGAAGCCACAAACCCATCAACTCCTCTCCATATTGAGAAGATGGCGGGTGAAACAATGACACACATCCCAAAAAGGGCGTTCAAGAAATCTTCTCATAATCTGAATGCGAGGGCTTCCCATAATTACTCTGTTGTGAAGGATTTGGAACAAACCCCTTGCGTGATGACCGATTTGGAGATCCTCCGAATTTTCCCTTCACAGAGAAAGGATCTGTTATCCGCATTGGGATTAGCAGAGACTTGTAGCCTAGGAGCGATCATTCTTGATCCAACTGACTTGAAACCTAGTCTGCCTTACCACATTGCGTTTCAGATAGTATTGGCTTACACCATGAAATATTTTACTCAGAATATCTTCTATACTGTGGTTGACGAGGGTGCCTCGACTTATGTGATGTCATTGGCGTGTTGGAAGGCCATTGGCCAACCTGGTTTGTCTCTGTTGCCTACATTGCTTACGACGTTCGACGGTCGGTCGTTCAGACCACATGGAATCATTCCTTCTTTACCTGTGAATTTAGGAGGAAAGACCATGTGCGTTGAAGTTGAAGTGGTCGATATGCCTCTTGACTACAACCTTCTGTTAGGGAGGAGTTGGACTTATGCAATGCATGCAATGGTTGCTACAGTTTTTCATCTCCCATTGTTTTTGCACGAGGGCCATATTGTGACCATTGACCAGTTGTCCTTTTCTTGTCCTGACCCTTCATCGAGGGAATCCACGGTCCCGATGATTGATAATATTTAGCTCGACATCGTCAAATTAGGGGTTGGTTTTTTTCCATAATTGATGGGTACTTTTGATTACCCGCCACCTTTTGGTGATGTCAAGCTTATATTGGTTTCCCCCAACCAGCCTAGGGTTGAAATTTTTCAAGTGGCGTCATTTTGAACCACTTACTTTCATGATATGTGGACTCTTACTTCCCCATTGTATTTTATGGAAGGGACGGGTCATCCTGGCATGGCCATGCCCTTGTCCGAGGATGAATTTTCATACAACATTGTCAAATAAGCTTCGACCGACCTCAATCTGACTCCCGCACAAGAGTTAGATCAAGTTCTCGAGCTTATTTGGGATCAAGGTTCTCTTGACACTACAGATCCTTTAGACCCGGTCTTTCCCTCTGACGAGGATATTATTGAGGCATTGACTGGTACAGACATACCTTGGGATGATCTCCATCATAGATCTTACTTCCTTCCGGAGTTAAGGAGAGTAGAGGTAGACGAATTTATTTTGACCGTGAATGGAGATAGGTCTTGTCCTATTAATCCTCTAGCTATGCACATAGTTTATTCCGAGGGTAATATGGAAAGTATCGCTGAAACAATTCCCATAGATATCTCCAGAACCCCTGGCATTGTGGAGAATTTTTTTGTCAGAGTGGATTGCTCCCCCGAAGAGATTAGAATTTATATAGAGTTATTTAAGGAATTTTGTGATGTTTTCTCCTGGTCTTACAAGGAAATTCCAAGCATAGACCCAAGAATCACCGAACATGAAATAACAACTTATCCTGACGCCAAGTAGGTCCAACAGAATCTTCATCCAGTTAATCCTCGAAAAGTGGAAGCAATTAAGGCTGAAGTAGAAAAACTGCTTAAAGTCAATTTTATGTACCTCATGTAGTTGATGGAATGGGTGTCAAATCGTGTTCTGGTTAACAAGAAATTGGGTACGATTCACGCATGCATGGATTTCCATGACTTGAACAAGGCCAGTCCGAAAGATAATTTTCCCACCCCATTCATCGATTAGATTGTCGATGAATGCGCAGGCTGCGAGGTATTTTCATGCATGGATGGTTTTTTGGGATATAACCAGATTCAGATCAAACCCGAAGACAAACATAAAATAAATTTTATTTTTACTTGGGGCACGTTCGCATATCGTAAGATGCCTTTTCGCATGAAGAATGTTGGAGCCACTTTTCAGTGGGCCATGTCATTGGATTTTCATGACCTTAGACATATATTCAAGGCATATCTTGATGATATAGCATCATGCTCTCACAAGAGATATGATCATCCTGCACACTTCCGACTAATATTTGAAAGATGTCGCTACTATCGGTTTCGCTTGAATCCTAACAAATGCAGTTTTTGCCCGAAGTTGGGTCATCATATAGGTTTCATTGTTTCAACAGTAGGGATCACAGTCAATCCTCTCTAGGTTGAGGCGATAGTTCAATTTCCTCCCCCATGTACAATACCCCAGCTTCAGAGCTTACAAGGGAAAGCGATCTTTCTTTGGTGTTTTCCACAAATTACACTGAGATAACTAAAGGGTTTATGCGTCTGTTGAAAAAGGGAGTCCTATTCTGTTGGGACGAAGCCGCTAAACACTCTTTTGAAGAATTCATACATGCCCTTATGTCTTCCCCTCTACTCCGACCTCCTGATTATATCAGAGATTTCTTGTTGTACTTGGTTGTTGCAGAGTCGACCATCGACATGGTCTTGGTTCAAGAGGATGATCTGCTTGAGCATCAAGTTATTTATTACCTGAGTCGAGGCCTGGTTGGGACAAAAATCAACTATTCTCATGTTGAGAATCTTTCTTTGGCAGCAGTGCATGTTGTCCAATGGTTCTGTCATTACATTTTTCTTCACAAGACCATCATCATTGTCGTTTTGAACCCTTTCCAATATGTGTTGACATGATGGGTCATTGGCAGATAAATCAATAGATGGATTGCAATCCTCCAGGAATTTGACTTGGATTTTGTTTCCACGAAATCCAAAATGTCATTGGTCTTCACTGGACTTATTTTAGAACTTCTAGTCGACTCTAGTGATATCACTCCCAAAGAATCACCTATCAAAGGAGATATTTTTCTCATCACATCTTCGGACCCCTGGTATGGAGATATACTAGTCTATCTCTAGACTTTGAAGTGCCCCACTTCTTCTTCCCAAGATGAGCGTCGACGAATTTTCCATTAGGCAGGAAACTATATCATACTCGATGACACTTTGTATCGTCGAGGTGTAGATTACATTCTTCGTCGGTGCCTTATCCATGAAGAAGTAGAGCTTGTTCTGAATGACTGCCACACTGGATCATGTGGTGGTCATTTGTTTGGGTTGGAAACAACTCAAAAGATTCTATGTGCCAATTAGTTATGGCCTACGTTAATCAAGGATTGCGTTGAGGTGGTCAAGAAGCGCCACCCGTGTCAGATCTTCTCTTGGAAGATGTGGGCACATCCTTCTCCCATGTTTCCTGTGATTAATGTTGGTCCTTTCACCAGGTGGGGGATTGACTTTACTACATGTCACCTGGCTTCAACCAGAGGGCATCGTTACATCATCGTAGTGGTATAATACTTCACAAAGTGGGTCAAGGCTATGCCAATGTTCAACAATGATGGCGAAACAACGACTCTTTTCATTTTTAACCAGATAGTAGCAAGGTTCAACATCCCTAAGGAGATTTTCACTGACCATGGCAGTCACTTCCAAAAAAATATGATGACCAAGTTAACATCAAAGCTTGGGTTGAGGAAATAACATTCATCACCTTATTACCCATAGACAAATGGTCAGGTTGAATCTATCAATAAGTCTCTCAAGACTATTCTTTAGTGGATGATCAATTATGCCAAGTCAAATTGGCATTTGATGTTGTACTCGACATTCTGGGCCTACCAAACATTTGTAAATACCACCACTGGTTTCTAATATTTTCAACTTGTATATGGGTTGGAAGCATTTTTACCTATTGAGTGTCAAATCCCTTCTCTAAAGTTGGCAGTGGAATTACTGCCAGACACTTCACCGCTTGAGGAACGCCTACTATATCTCAAGAAGATTGATAATCAACATCGTGATGTAGCCTCAGCCAATGAGACTCATAAGAAATGAGTCAAGTGTCAGTATGATTGGTCCATTCGTCCTTGGATTTTCTCTGAAGGTGATCTTGTCCTGGTTTATGATCAAGACAAAGATCCCCTGGGGGCAGGCAAGTTCAAACCCATGTGGTTCAGACCATTCATTATGAAAGAGGTATTGAAGAAGGGTGCTTATTGTCTGGTTGAATTTGAAGGAAATTCCTTGGTGGAGCCTAGAAATGGGATCTACCTCAAGAAGTATTACTCTTAGGTTGGTCACCTGAGTGACTTCTTGTACATATGTATAGTTCTTATACAGTTTTTTGTCTTTTTGTTTTGTGGACATGTAGTTATTTATGTCTTTTTTTTCATTGTGGAAGATGTCAAGTGAATCAAAGGTGTTCTTTGGGTTCATGAATGATGCTAGATGACACACTTAGAGGCTTGCTTCCATAGGTTGGGTGATTTTCACACCTGGAGGCCAGTTGCTATCTTCCATAGGTATTTGTCTAGGTGACACTATAAACAATGTCGTTGAGTACATCGCAGTGATAGAGTTGCTTCGTGACACCTTGTCTCATGGAATTTCACACCTCCAGGTTTACTTGGATGCTCAACTAGTTGTGTCCCAATTAAATGGATTTTAACGCATTTATGATCCTACTTTGCATCGACGTTTCCTTAGAGTACATATCTTAGAACATTACTTTGATTACATTATGTATATTCATGCTCCTAGGAGATTTAATCGTATGATAGATACTCTAGATAATCAATTATTAGATTGGCATATTTCACACACATAGAAAGAGAAGAACACACATACACATGTACATACATTTGTAAAAAAAAAAAAATGTGATCCATAAGAAGAATAAGATGTAAATATATATATATATATATATATATATATATCTCAAAAATGTCATGAATAAATAGGTGGGTGTGAATGCCAAAAAACTAAGGTTCAGTATACATCGCTGGGATTATTCCCTCAAAAATACATATACAATGGTGCCCTAGGCACATATAAAGTCAATTATATCTAATATTGAGGCATATTATCCCAGTCATAATGAACAACGGCGTTGGCTAAACGCTGAAAAAGATGGACCCAAGTCTGTGGCACCCCCACTACATGAGGCTGCATATAAGGTGAGAGATCCTTGATCTCATCCATGGTTATTGTACGAGTGATCATAGTGAGGTTGCACTCCACTCGTCTTAAAACCCTCTCAGCCTCTCCAGCTGGAGGTCCCCCTACGGTTTCTGGTTCATCGACTGCTGTTGGTCCCGCCTCTAGTCCAGGATGTCGTAGAGTCCTCGCAAAGTCTGTAGGGCGTATTGGTACCACATCTGTACATAACAGATACATGAAATTCAGTAATCTAATACACACATAAAAATGATGTATATGAAAACAATTAAAAAATTAAATAATATTAAAAACATGTTACCTATCTCTCCTCACTCCTCTCTGGGAGGCATGGGCATGTTCGAATCCCTGGATAAGTTTATCCCATCATAAGGGTAGTCCTCGATCATCAAAATTTTCCGTGGCCACCAGTCAAAAAATGTGTCATCGAAGGCCTCTATGGTCCTCCCTCCCCTTCTCATGACAACAGTGCTTCCCATATGCATACTTCTAGGAAGGAGGCCACATGCCCCCACATAGTCTCTCTAGGACTAAGGCTAGGTACTCTCGAAGAAGAAGTATGAGCATAAAATAGTACCAAAACCAAAGTTTTTGTTGTTGCGCTTCTGACACTCTATCATCTGTCTCTTCATGCATGTGAGCATGGTCATACTCCAATCAAATATTTGTGCCTCCTGGCACTGAATAGCACAATTCATGTGTGCTCGAGAATGCTAGTGAAGGGTCACAGATCCAGTAATCCACCCAATCAATAGTAAGATCTCTCTGAGAGTCAGACTCATGATCTTTTGAATAGGAACCTAAGAACATACCTTCTCAGTGTCGACCTCACAGTACATTGTAATGTAGTCCTCAATGTTAAAAGGCCCAGGGGGAAATGTCTACAGGTTGACTAGTTCCCCTCTCCTCAAGAGGCCAGTGAGGAAGTATATGTTCTCAGTCATTGGATTCAACGACTATCCCTCTATCATAAATTCATCTGCATCCAGATGTCAATAATCAACTAGGGCGTTCAATAGCTTGGGTTGTGCCCTCATAAAAGGACACCGAAAGAAATTCCATAGCCTGCATTGTTTCAATGAGGCTATGGCAGTAGGGTCCTCTTAGACCAGTATGTCAATATCCTCATGTTCCCTCTCCCTCCAGTGGACATACATACTGTTCCATGAAAAATGAAAGGGAGTTATCTCTTGCTTTTTAATTTTTTTCCAAGATTTTGAGGGTGTACGTGGGTTGTTTTGGCCTCATTCGTGTATGTACGCGGGAAGGGTTTTTTCTGCCTGAGTACATATGCAGGCTATCCTTGGAAAACCCATGTACACATAGGGCCACTCTTTTTAGGAGAGCGCGTCCCCTCAAAAACAAAAATAAATGCACAATTAAAGAATTGAAATGCAAGAGGGATGCATTTGTACTTACTTGGTCTGAGCAGAAGTTCGTTTCATCCACTGAAGCTCCCAGAATCAACTTCTTTAGCAAAGGGGATTTTTCTCCTTTTGGTCAATTTTCAAAATACAATGGTGAAAATGAGATGTCAACTTCGATTTATAGACTTTTTTGGCCCTTTTTTGCCACTTTTTTGACCCCCTTTATTGTTTTTCCTGGCCTGGAAATCATTTGGTTCCGATTCCAAGTTCCTTATTGGATGTTATGGTACACTTTTTCTTTTTGGTTTGGTAACCTTTTTGGGGATGGGTCAATTTTTTTATATCCTTTGGTAAAATTCATTTTTTTTTTCAACTTTTTTCATATAAGTTAGGATTTCACCTCCACTTTTTGCATCTTGTTGTCTTTTCCGCTTTGCCATAGGATCAATCCCACCGACGTGCGACACTGAACCTTCATTGTTTCTCTAGAAGTGTAGTAATTAGGTGGTAGATCCTACCTTTACATGGATTCCCTATGTATATCTATGTTTCATTTTGGCGTCTATGCTATCTGTAATAACTATAGGCTTGGGATTCCTTGTTAGTCCTATAACGATTATGATATTGAGCCTCATTCATATGATGCACCATCATTCTTGGCCTCACCCTCGGGACTCCCAAATGAGCACACTTTGTTGTCTTTCAATCTCACCTTAAAATCTGAAAGTAACATTCGACAAGACTGTATTTATGCTTTTTGATCTTGTCTGGATTAACTGAGAAAAGAAGCCCCCTTGGAGTCTTCTTTAAGCCTTTTTCAGACTCTCTAAACATGAAAATATTTTTGAGCGATCTTGTTTCCGTTCACACTCACCAAACTCAAATTTGAAGGCATGTCTATCCGATGGTAGTTTACCCCTTTTTCGGTCCAGATGGTCAATTTCACGAATAAAGGTATGCTCTAGTAACTTTGGTTTGCTAGAAGAGTATTCTTAGGCATAAGTTTAACCCTTTTTTGGGCCCGAGGGACTAAATTTTCAAAAAAGGAACATTCTCCTTGGTTTTGGTTTATCACCTTTTTGGGGACTTGGAGATTACTTATGAAAATGGAACCCCCACAAAGTCCATATTTAAGTTCTTTTCAGCTCTTTTCAGAGTCCATAGTTAAGTTCTTTTCAGAGTATACACTCAATCCAGGGTATTGTTCCACTTCCTCATGGTTTTTCATGAATCTACTAAATAGATGGAAGGACCAACCCACTCAGCACTGCACATATAACTCCACTACTAAAAACGACTTACTGTAACTGCCAGGATGGATTTACCATCAATGAAGAAAAATGATTGATTGTAACTACCAGGACGGACTTACCATCAATGAATAAAAACGACTGACTGTAACTTCCAGGACGGATTTACCATCAATGAATAAAAAATATTGATTGTAATTG
The DNA here is from genome assembly GCA_000966675.3 of Picea glauca. Taxonomy (NCBI): domain Eukaryota; kingdom Viridiplantae; phylum Streptophyta; class Pinopsida; order Pinales; family Pinaceae; genus Picea; species Picea glauca. The sequence goes on along the minus strand of JZKD02S1741733.1, from coordinate 103,295 downwards.
TCAGAGAATCCAAAGAGACTCGGGATAACCACCAGAGAAGACGAAGGGTTGCGATTTTTTTTGAGGTGGCAGAGGTCTTAGAAGGGTCACAATCGTTTTTCATCTGGCAGAAGACTTAGAAGGGTAGCGATTTTGATCTGGAGAGGAATTAGAAGGGTCACAATTGTTTTCCATCTGGAAGAGGACTTGGAAGGGAAGCGATTTTGATCTCGAGAGGACTTATAAGGGTCACAAGCATTTTTCATCTGATAGAGGACTTGGAAGGGTAGTGATTTTGATCTGGAGAGGACTTAGAAGGGTCACAAGCATTTTTCATCTGGCAGAGGACTTGGAAGGGTAGCAATTTTGATTTAGAGAGGACTCAGAAGGGTCACAATCATTTTTCATCTGGCAGAGGACTTGGAAGGGTAGCAATTTTGATCTAGAGAGGACTTAGAAGGGTCACAATCGTTTTTCATCTGGAAGAAGACTTGGAAGGGTAGCGATTTTGATATGGATAGGACTTAGAAGGGTCACAATATAATTCATATGGAAGAAGACTTGGATGGGTAGCGATTTTGATCTAGAGGGGACTTATAAGGGTCACAATCCTTTTTATTTGGAAGAGGACTTGGAAGGGTCAAGATTTTGAAGGAAAAACGCAGAACAAGAGGAGAGAAATGAGTTTTTGTTTATATAGTTATTCATGTGCTTAGAAGGGGTTGTAGGATCTAAAGAGAACATAATAGGTGCAACATATAGAATTTATATGGATCATAGAGCAATAAATATAGAAGAAAAGTTGAATAGAAGAGTGCAATGGAGTCGCAGAGCATAGAAGCAAAAATATGCAGAAGTGGAACATAGCATAGAAGATGAAGAAGGAAGAGGAGACATTGAGTTGTAACTGATCAGATTGGAGATAGATCAAGTAAGTGAGTTTTGTAAGATTCAATAAGGGTGGTAGGGTGGTGCTAGGGAGGATTGTAGTCCTCTAAATTCTCGTTGGTGCTAGAAGATATTCTAGGAGTTGGTGCTTCCATCTAGTAGGTGCTAGAGAAACCTAAGAGTTGGTGCTCTTTGTAAGTTGTAGCTTGCTATCAGATGTTGTAGCCTCATATTTTAGTTGGTGCTCAAATACTATGATGTACATGAAATTTGGAGATTGATTGACATCTGAAGAAGAATAGGTTTTCTCCCTTTATGTGTTTCATCATGAAAATCAGTGTCTCTGTGTATTCTATGTGATTGATCAAATATTGTATATCTATGCAACACATTTAATAATAATCTAGAATGATTCAGAAAAGAACAAGAAAATTTTCAATCTTATATACATATAATTGATTCACCCCCCCGCTCTTAGTTATATTTCCATCAGAAAAACCTATCGAGATTACCTTCTCTGGGCTCATTAAAATTTAATGGAAGGGGTTTCATTGTGTCTTGCTTAATCACATTTGCATATCTGTGTTTTTGTCCTATTTTTAGATCCATGTTTCTCTCAAATGAACCTTTGAAGCATGCCTTATACGCAATCCTTGTAGCACTTTGCCTCTGGGACCTGACACCTTGACCCATGGAGGAATTTTCCCTGAGTGTCCTTTTCCTGCACATGTCTCCTTGCTCTGAGAATTAGTGTGTTCCTTGTGCTTGGAACTATTATGCTTACTTGCGAAACTCATTCCTCTTTTGCAACATAGCATTCTTTTATTCTTTTTCAATATCTTTAAAATTTGAAAAAGGACAAAAAATCAAATATCCCAAAAAGAGGGGAGAAGAAATATGTATTCTTCTTTTGGCAGCACAAAGAGTTGCCCTTGGAAAAATCATATCCTTCCATTTGTTCGTCAAGCATTGGGATCTAGTATGACCTTAGGAATCTTTTCTCGTTACATAGAGTTGTATCCTCCTCCATTTGGTTACTCTTCCAAACACATGGAGAGTTTGCGTTGCCTCCTACATCATGAACTTATGTCAATTTCATGTTTCCCGAGTCTGATCATCTTTCGTGCCTTTGTCCAAGGGAAGCTTCACCCAACCTAAGTCAACCTTTACGCAATTTGTCTCTTGACCTCATGAGTCGTCCATCCCGAGAGTCCGGTAAAGTCTTGATTTAAAATCGATGAAGCTCTTTTCCTAATCATCGATATCCTCTTGTCTTTTCCCGATGAGCCATCGAAGACCTCAGGGTAGTGATTTATGCACTCCCATTATACTCCTACCTGAGTTTTGAATATCTTGAAGTTGTTGGTCGAGCTATGAAAACCTCATATCCAGCCATAGGGCATCACTAGATTCTTGAAGATGGATACTATATTTGCATATCTTTGATTTTGAGATGTAGATCCGTTGTGTATTGCTCGCTGATACACTTTATATATTTATATGACATGGATTTGCAGTGTATTTGATTGGAATCCATGATTTATTTCATCCGGAGCATAGGTATGCCTGCCTCGGAGAGACGATTGTTATTTTGCAGATAACACCTCCCAAACTCTATTCCCGGGCTCACTCGATTTCGTCCATTGGTGAAGATATTGTAATGTATTTCGACCATCAGTTTCTCTTCTGACCTCACACATTAGGGGGCATCTGTTATAACCCTAAATTTCTCTACACATGCATACATGGCCTTGGCCCTCTTACTTTCATTTTTTGCCAAAGCACTGTTGAGTAGTTCTTCTTAAAAAAACAATTTTTAGAAGATGTACGTGCCCTGCACCATTACCGCCCATGTACATACGCTTGTTGCACCACTACAACTCATGTACATATGCATGCAACACCATTACAACCCGCGTATACTTACAAAAGTTGCAAAAAATAAAAAATTGCAAGGAATTCGTTGAAATTGATGGGCTATTGGAGGTTTCCCAACTAATCCACCTGCTATAGCCTATCACTCAACCAAATAACCATCATTTTGACATATAAAAGGAGGTTTTGGGGTCTCATTTCACATCTAAGCATAAGAACAATGAAACGCTGCCTGATTTCACTTCCCCTCCTTGCCCAAGATATTGTTGCTTTTTGTGATAAATTGCCTCAGCATTCCCTCATTATCCCCTTCTTCCTCCATTTAACCCATTCAATTCCCTACAAGAGATCAAAAGGTTGAGGGAATAAGTTCATAAAAGGTGCACTTGGAGCTTGGTGAAGAGGATCTCGGACCAGGTTTGTGGAACGGTGATCGAATTAGATTGTAAAGGTATAATCTTTGTGTTATTAATAAAAGAATTACATTTTCCTATCCCAAATGATGGTGTTTTGAATACTTTTATTGATTTTTTCTTGACATTTTAACATCTAACCCTAACTTAAATATGGAATAGCATGCTTGTAGTTCTTTGTTTGCCAATCTTTTGATGCAGGTCAGCCCTGGGAAGAGGCGTGCAGTCAATGGAACTTCCAAGAGCGAGGAGGTTATCACCAGACGTGGGATAGGAGGTATAGTTACCCGATCTCCTTTTTCTTTGCTTTCTTTATATTAGTTTTGGTATGTTTGGTGTAGTATAGATAATTAATTATCTTTTAGACAGTTAATCGATCTTCCTACATTCGGAACCTTGGTGTAGTTAAAGGGCATTTTTCCCCACTAACAATGCCTGACATTTTCCCCTCCCCATATCCCCATGAAAAATTGTATTTAAAGAAACAAATTGTGTTTTTTTCTATTTTGGATGAATTTTTGTTGTATTTTTAGTTTCTTTTCCAAAAACAATCTTTTAAAATTTATGTTTATTATTATTTTTTTTTTGTTTTTTATGGTTTAAAAAAAAAATCAAATATTTTTAATGGTAATTTTGTTTTTGAACTTTTTCTTTTACAAAAATAATAATTAGATTATGATTTTTTTTTATAGAAAATGTGTTTCTTTTGTTTGTTTTTTCAGAGAACATGTTTGTAGAGTTTTTTTCTTTCCCATTTACGTACTTTTTGATAAAAAAATAAAATTAATTAAAAAAATAATTTATGAACTAACGATTTAGGAGTCTTTTTTGAAGATTTTATCTATGATGGTAGAAGTCGTCTGGGCCACAATTTCAATAAGGTAGTAATTTTAATTACAAAAAATAAAAATATCAATGCTACTAGGTAACATCATTTTTTTAATTTAAGGGTCAATTTTAATGGTTTTTCTCGCAATGGTATCGATTCTCAAGGTTTCAACGTCAAACGATTCGGAATTTTAACCACCCCCCCCAAAAAAAAAGGGTGCTACTAGTAGCACCATTTTTTGAAACAAGGGTAAAAAATGAGAACTCTAGAGAGTTATCGTTAAGTTGGTAATTGTTTCCGTCAAAAAGATTAATGAAGAGCTTAGGTTAACTAGTATCAAGCCAAGAATAGGGAATGTGTCTAGTGCACATGGAAAAATGAATGGTGAAATATTTATCCAATTAAAAGCATGACCAACTTAATTATTAGCTAGTTTTATTTTTTGTCACAAAATGAATCTTAGAGTCGAGGATGGAAGAGCAAGAGTCACTTGGAAAACCAAAAGTCACATGGACGGTCAAGGGTCATATTATTTTTATACAAAGGAACCATTGCATTCAGGTGAATGCTCTTTTTCTTGGGATTTTAATCCTTTTTCATATGTTAATAAAGAGGTCATTTTTAAACAATTTTTTATACTCTTATTAATCTAGGTTTTCTTGTGGAATATTCCCTCCTCTCGTATCTCTCATAGTTCTTGTGGGTTTTACATTGTATCATGTAGGTTATTCTCTTATTGTTATGTTAATTTTTCACTTCTCTCTTCCTTGTGAACATCTAATTTGAAAGAGGGGGTATATTAGTATTTTGTAGAATAATCTTAGGTTTTTAGTGTCTCTAGTTATTCACTTGCATTAGTGATATACTATTCTCATTTATGTTGTGTAACTAACTTGTTTTATCTTAGGTTGTCCTGTTTATGATAGAGAAATTTTCCCAATATTCAATTCCTTCTTAATTCAAGAGGAATATGATAGGGCATAACATATGGTCATTTCTAATGATAGTGATTTATGTATCCCCTTTGTATCAATTGTATTACTAGTGTTAGCTACTACTCCTTACTAGGATTAGGTAGATGCATTTCAAATTAGACTTTGAATTAGATGGTAGTGTTGGAGTTACTTCACACACACCTAGGATTTATTTTTCCTAAGGTTATTCCTTGTTTATTAGTCATAATTAGTCATTATCCAGTCTCTTATATTTTAGGGGAGAATATTCCACCTGGAGAATATTCTCTTTCAGTTGACACTTCAATTTGACTAGTTGATTTGAGTTTAGATGTTGCATTGGTTTTGTCACCATGCAACATTGGGATCATCACCAACTCACTACTCTTCGTTCAGTCAGTTAATTGAAGACTAGTTGACTAGTTAACTCAGCTAGGTGGCAGTTCACTCCTGTAACTGCTTGAGAGACTAGACTAGGTGGCAGTTTACTCTTGTAACTGTTGGTGTGTGTCCAAGTCAATCTAGACCAACACTATGGCTCATTAGTTACTCATTTATCCTATATATATTGTAAATTATTCACTCTTTGAGTGTGGAATACAGTTAATGAAAAATGTTGACATAGGAAAATGTTTCTTGTTAACTCCACAAGTTCATCTAGTGGAAGGGATAAATTATATCTTCCTCCATTGAAATGGATAACCATCCAGTTGTTCCTTGATTTTCATAATATAGGGTATGAAAAAATGAAATGCAACTACCTGTTGGAGTTACTTCACACACACCTAGGATTTATTCAATCGGTTAACTGAAGACTAGTTGACTAGTTAACTCAGCTAGGTGGCAGTTCACTCCTGTAACTTCCTGAGAGACTAGACTAGGTGGCAGTGTAAATAATTTGGTGTATTAACTGAAGACTAGTTGACTAGTTAACTCAGTTAGGTGGCAATTCACTCCCGTAACTACCTGAGAGACTAGACTAGGTGTCAGTTTACTTTTGTAACTGTTGGTATGTGTCCAAATCAATCTACACCACCACTATGGCTCATTAGTTACTCATTTATCCTATATATATTATAAATTATTCACTCTTTTCATAAAATAAAAAATGTTAAGGAACAAAAGGCAGTTGCTAAGCAAAAAGATACACCAAATTATTTACACTACCACCTAGTCTATTCTCTCAGGAAGTTACGGGAGTGAACTTCCACCTAGCTAAGTTAACTAGTAAAATAGTCTTCAGTTAATTGACTGAACAAAGAGTAGTTATTTGGTGATGATCCCAATGTTGCATGGTGACAAAACCAATGCAACATCTAAACTCAACTCAACTAGTCAAACTGAAGTGTCAACTGAAAGAGAATATTCTCCAGGTGAAATATT
>JZKD02S1741733.1:67152-86620 GCA_000966675.3 Picea glauca | reverse complement strand
ATGAACCTTAAGATAAATTTATGTATAAAACATAATCATGACCACCAAATTATTTAGTTACAAAAGAACACTAAAAAATGATATTTTACCTAAAGACACATTAGACCAAGTTGAACTTAACTAACTCCTAATTTTCCCAATATCCTAACCTTTGTGTGGGTGTGCACGCATGAGTGTGGAAAAACAAAAAATAAAAATAAGTTTATTTAAATGTAGTAAATTGCACATATTGTTATGTTTCCTTCTCTAATAATATTAAACACTCAATTTCCATCAGGAAATATGAAGGTATCCTCTAAATCCATGTCTTATAAGGACACGTGTGGCATTTTTCCCTTCAAGGTCGACATTGTATGTTTCCACGGTTTGGCATTATCACCAATTTGTTTTTTACAAACCTCAATGGAATCTTCATTCTCTATACAAACTAGACAAAGGTAGGATTTATTCCTTTTATTAAATGCAAATAAATGTTGACAATCCTTTTTCCTAATAGAGTGAAAACTCCTAGTCCCACCTATGGTGGAAACATCATATAGAATAGACCTGTTGATATCCTCAATTCCCATATTCCGAAAAAACCTATAGATTATACATATGAAAACCTAAAAAATTATATTTTTAAGACATTTAAACATGTTCCAATTCACAACAAAATCTTTTATATAAGCATGTAATTTTTAAATGATATATATTTATCTTCACATGCCTCTCGACCTTTTGTTTTTTTCATGGTTTAAATATGATTTTCACCTAAGTGCAACTTATTGGGAGGGCACAATTCATTTATTAAAGCGACTCATTTTCCTTTAGTCTGTTCATTTTACACATGCCCCAACACCATCATGTTCTCCATTTTCATGTCTAGTCCCAAATAAATTCCACATATTTTTAATGTGTATTTTGGTGAATATGACACACCAAATAAAATGATTGAGAGGATATAAATTATTGAACACAACCATCTAACCATATTCAATGATGGTTGAATTTAACTTGGCATAGATTGAATAACTGATAAATCAMATTGAAATAATTTTGAACAAAATGTGTACCATCATTTCTAATATAGAAATGACACTCTTTGATAAGATAATGATTATCGTAATTGTTTTTCATAACATTGAAACCGAAATGACACTCTTTGATAAGATAATGATTATCGTAATTGTTTTTCATAACATTGAAACCACATTGTGCATGTCTATATAGAACATAGACAAGTGTAGATAGTCAGAATGATAATATTCACTTTGTGTTTCCTTTTGTGTGGCAAAAGTATATTTCTCTACAAAATCAACCATCGGAAAAATTGTCCCCCATGGAAAAACCTCGTGATAGTTTTTGAATTGTAGGACTTGCCACCTAGCTCTATGTGAATGGTTGATGTATTTATAAATTTTGTTTATGTTATTCTTCATGAAATCTCTCTCATGGATTCTATCCTCTAAAAAAATTGATCTTTTTAAAAGAATAACCTAAATATGATGTGTTGTTGATATCAACATATTCATATCTCTTCTAATTGATAGTGATATTTCTCAATGTTGGATCATTAAAATTAATATGGTAATTTGTATGGAATAAAGACAAACTAACATAATGATTGCATGTTTTACACCAACACATTATTTTTGGTAAAACACCTTATTCTTGACTCATCCACATAAAATATCAAATATGAAAGAAAGAATTGTAGAAGGGGGAGGTGAATTTGTCTAATAAGTTTTACCAAAATCAAGGAAACTATCATAGAATAATTAAACTCAATATGGTAAAATTAACACCGTATGTCATAAACAACGATAGGTATAATATACCATGGTTGAAGCTTAAAAAATGTGATAATTTAGATAGAATCTAAAATAAAAAATAAAAAATTCTAGAAGAGGGAGGTGAATTTGTTTAATAAATTTTACTAAAATCAAGGAAAGAGTCATAGTATAATTCAAACTCAATATGTTAACAACAATAACAACATGTGTCATAAACAATGATAGTTCTAGTATACCCTTTTTTAAGCTTCACAAATGTGATAATTTAGATATGAATATCACAATATTTTTCTTTGAAATTATTGAACAATTCAACTAGATTCATATCCAATAAATGTTTCACATGAAGTTCATACATACCTCTTGATATTCAATGCCACACCACATCATTTATATATGGTGAAACATGAGAATTTGTCATCCAACACTCTTGCATGATAGCTATAATTTCTTATAGAAGTATATCCTTATAGGATTTTCTACAATTAATGGTCCAACAAGTAATCATCATTTGTGTCTAACTACATCCTAGATTTTTTACGTTTGCATAGTGTCTTTGTTGATGTTCCCAACATTTTTGGCATTCACGTTGGAAAACATTTTGTTGAAGTTGTAGAGCTAATAATAGCATCATGTATAGTTGAATTTTCATCCCTATAATTGGATGTTCATGATCTTCCAAATCATTTAATTACCATATCTACGTTTTTAGATGTATTATTCTTTAACTTTAACTCTTTCATAGAATTTTTGACATTAATTAATGAGGTATCCATTTTCAAAATATTGTGCTTCATCAAACCAGATAACGTTTTTTCTTGTGCAATCATTGATTTGTCTTTGAAAAATGTTGTGAAAGTGAAACAATTGTGTTTTTACATAATACAAGTGGAAAATTTGGGCCCCAACTCTTCTATTTTGGTTTTATCATTGTTTTGTAAGAATTCATCACCAACCTCGATATCACTATAGCTAACAATTGTCATGGAATATACAATGTATTAGCCTCCTCTTCAATGTCTTCATCAATTCCATATTTTGTATTAGCATCATATTCAATTTGTTCATCAATTACAGGTTCCTATTCATTAGATATGGAGTCCACTCTTTGTTAGTTAACATGATAATCAACATTAAGTTTTAAATATTTTTGTTCAACATCATCATTTGCATGTCCAATTCTTAAACAATTTTAGTCTGATCTGTTTTCCACCATGCTTTCCTTATTGTTTTCATTACGGATACCATTGTCTCTCTTGCATTGATATTTTTTACAATTTATTTTACTACTCATTCTTATGAAATCTTCATAACTTGAAATTAAAATTTTATCTTTTTCTGAAAACATAATCCAATATTTTATATGCAATAAGATGGAATCCAATATTTTATATCCAATTAATAAATTAATTCCAAAACTAAAATTTTATCATAGAGAAATTCATGTTGAGGCCTCAACTAGCCCCAAGTCCAATAACTTCAAATTGAAGCCTCAACTATCCCCAAGCATTTAGACTTGGGTACCACCCTAAAAGTTTTAAACAAGCCTCAATAGTGGACTCTACCCATCATCTATTTTGTTCTTTTATGATTGATTGATGACTATGAGTTGATGGATTAAATGTTTGGATGAATATGTGCTTAAACATCATACCCTTACATGTAGTATTTGTGTTTTTGTGTCATGTTGCATCATGAGATTGATTCATCTCTCAAGTTGTCAATTTTCATATTCTTAGCAAATTTAGATGCATCATGTGCTAATGGTTGTGTCTTATTGATTGATTTGATTGAAGTGGATATAACTTTCACAATTTTTATAATGAAAAGGTATGTATACAACCTATACATAATATTTATGATAAAAAATATCTTTATCATTGAAAATCCAACAAGAACACAAACATTCAATGGGTCACATATATAAGATAAGAGCATTTGTGCATGATCACTAACAAGAATGATTGCATGTTGAATGAATTGTTTCACAAATGATACATAAGTAATAATATGTGGATGTGTCAAAATGATATCAAGTTAAGTTTGAAAATGAAATGAGACATCTTAGTGCTCCATGAGTTTGCATGCCCAAGTTGATGGATTCTAATCCTCAAAAGGGGCACATAAACGGTTATGTACACATGTGATATAAGGTGGTGTTGTTGTGATATGAAGAAGGATGAACTAGTGATTTTTCATAGAATACCTCATTGGCATTTGGTAGTGTCTAATAGAATAATATCATTATAAGGTAGCACACAAGATTGTGTCTGACAATTATGTGATTTAGGGCCTGAACCTCAATGGTAATATGCTAACATGGGTATATGGAAGGGAAAATAATCATTGTGATGATTAAGCATGTACTCTTGCATCATATAAGATTATTGAACTCATTCCTCATGATTGAAATCCTTCTCTTTGGGTTTTATATAAAAACTATGTTTTAACCATGTTTTCCTCATAAGTGCATTCAACACTCAAACACCACCGTTTCCAATAAAAATCAGTTTCATGCATGATGATCTAAGTAAATTCAATAATTCAAATTGAAGACCATATAGTAGTGATATTTGTCAATGTGTAATCATTAAGATCAATAGGGTACTTTGTATGGAATAAATCCAAACTAACATAATGGTTGTATTTTTCCACTAAGACATTGCTTTTGGTAAAATGCCTTATGAGATATTCTTCTACATAGAATCTCAAATGTAAATGAAAGAACTATAGAAAAGGGAGGTGAATTTGTCTAATAAGTTTTACCAAAATAGAGGAAAGTGTCCTAGTTTTTTATGTTTAGATTGGTCAAGATCCAAACAACAACCTCACAAGAATAAAATATCCCCTTGAATTTTTATAGAGGTGGTACTCCTCTATTATAATCTAAAAGATATGGCTTGAATGTTTTGAATTCAACAATCAAATTGGGAAATTCTATACAAAAAACCCCAATCTTTATTGCTTTCAAAATATAAAGGAAAGATAAAAGTATATATGCACAAAGAAGGAATCATGAGAAGAGGACTAGGAATATTTTATAGAATGAAGTAAAATATGTATAGAATATTATAAAACAATAAAGAAAACATAATATGAAAGTAAATAATTCCTCACATCCATCACAACATGATAAAATTTGATCAAATTCATAATAAATAAAGATACTAGTCCACAATTGTAGAGAACTTTAAAAGAGTATTTCGTTCAAAACATAAGTGAATATGATAGGTGCACTTTAAAAATCACGTGCTCATAAACTCAGAGTTTGAGAAATCATTGAAATTACACCCGAAAGTAGTTCTCTTGGGAGTTTCAAAAATAATAGTCTGATTACAACAAAATTAAAAGTTTGTGTTTGTCCAAATGGACTGGGATGGGGCTCCCATGGACCATAAAAGAAAGTGAAATAAGGATGGACCCGAAAGAAGAAAAAGGAGATGGTCATAGATCGGTTATGGGTTCTCAAAAGACTAAAAATACACAATTGAATGATTTCTAAACGATAAGTATAAAGAATAGGATATTGCGAGAGATGGCCAGTTTACTTACTATGATGGATTTCTCTCCTTTCTTATATTCTTGCTGAGGTTCCTTTTGTAATTTCCTTCACTAGAATTATGTGACTGGTTGAAACTAACTCTTATTGATCTTGTTTTGTTATTTTGGTTAAGGCATTATTTAACCAATTTTCAATATAGTCTCTCATGGGTGCAACAAATATTTATTTCCTTACCTTTATGTCAAATAATGAATTCTTCAATTCTCTAAAGTCCATTGAAATTTGGTGTATTGTATCTTAAATATTTTCATTTGTTTTTACATAACTAACTAACTAACTTTCCACTTCCAATTCTTAATACTCGGTCAAATTATTGAATCTCTCAACTGATGCAATCTTTAATAGTTCCATGTTTTCTTCAAATTTATATTTTGTCATTAACATTGAGTTTAATATAAAATTTGGGTCTTGAACTTCTCTGATTGTCCTAGATAAATCCAAATCAATTAATTTTAAATATGATTCTCCCCTTTTAAAACTTATGGTATCATAATCAACCAATATTTCTTTTAGACATTTTATTCTTTTAATCCATCATGCTTTGAGATTTTTTATGTGGAATGGTGAAGGAAAGTCCTACTCTTTTCATCTATACTCACTCATGCTTGAAAATTTTACAACAAATGTAGAAACAACCCCTTTATAGAAATCCTTGTCATTATCTAGGTCAACCTTAAGGTATTGTCTCAAATTTTTAGTTCTTGATCCCAAATTAACAAAACTATTTTCCAATGCCCCTGTCTCAAGGATAAGAGCCACTCTTTTATTGATGTTTTCTCCAACATATCTTCAAAAAACAAAAAGTAGGATTGATGTGACTCTTAATATGGATATTTATTATGGTTTCCCATCAAGACTCTTCCAGTGTTTCATTATAACAATTATCCTAGAAAATATAGGTGCGAGCATCAAAGGATTTTTTAATTTTTTAATTATTTATTTAAGGGTGGAATTTTCATTTTCCATTTCACCAACTAACATATTTAAAGCTTCACCCATGGCTTCATGAATATGTACAATTCAATATGGTGGAACTCCATTAAGGTCAAGTTATGAGCTCAATTTTCCTTGGACTTTTTTAATTTTTGCATGAATTGTTTTATTGACCAATTTCTTTGAACCTTTGTTGAACAGGGCACTATGAAAATTAAAGGATTCTTCTTCAAAATAACATTGGCTCTTATGTAGCTAATTCTGTTGTAACTTCTCTACTTTCCTGAATTCTCTGTTCTTCATCAGGAAATTCGATGTCCTCAATGTTCACGTCTAGGTCCATATCTTCAAGAACAATTCTGTCTTCAATTGCACCCTCATTTCCTCCTTCCCGACTTGAATTTATTTTCCTTTTACTAGTCACTAGTATTTTATGAGGTCTTTCAAGACTTCTCTTAGGAGGGTTCTGATCTCCTCCATCATCAGAATTGTCTACTAAATATTTCCTTTGTTCTTGCTCTATTGACTGAGATTTTTGGTTTTGGTAAGTCATTTTTCTGTGAAACGTTAGGAGTATGAGAACTCCTCTCATTAAAAACTTTTCCCCACTGTCTATGTTGATTAGTGGTTCTAATAACAGTCTCAATATCCTCTTGTCTCTTTTCAATAGACAATGCATGAGGGTTCTCACTATCACCTTCTTCTTCTTCGAATAGGATTATATTGGAAAATGAAACACTATAGCCAAAACATATCATATGAATCATAAACAACTTGTTAGGGTAGAACCCTTTGATTTCATCTTCTAACTTTAAATTAAACTGATAAAATTGAACTAAAAACTCAACAATATTATATTGGTAAATGAAACACTATAGAGAACATATGTCATATGATATATAAACAATTGGTTAGGTTCAAGCACTTTTCTTTCGTCTACTAAATTTAAATTAAACTGATCAAATTGAATTGAAAATTAATCAATATTTACATTTTTTGCTCAATTTCATCTCCCCAATTCTCTAGGGTAAAGGATTAAATTGTTTTTTTTTCCTTTTTTTCATAGAAGAAATGGGTCCATAATCTATATTTTTTTCATATCTCTACAAAACATATCTTGTCTGACACATAATATGGGAGATATGAAGGTCTTTCATGAGAACAATAAATTCTCATAATACTAAAGTTCTCCATTGCTTCAAAGCTTCCTTTCTTATCCAAAAAGGTTGTTTCTTATAAATATAATCTCGATGTGTTTGACACAAAGATGATCTTTTTGAAGTAGGAAACAGATGCATTGTGCCCTTCATAAAAATGATACATAGCCTTTTGTTTCCACAAGGCTGGGTACTAGATCTGAATAGGGTCAGTTTTACAATTGATTTTCTTTTCCAAATGCAAATCTTTGAAAATGTAACTGTAAGTGATGGAAAAAATTAGATATGACGAAATGTACAATTTCCTGTTCTTCCTGAAATTTGATAACTCAAAATATATCTCTCTAGAAATAATATTTTCCCAATCAAAAATTGATTTCTCATGAATTGTAAAACGTAAGATATACAGATAATCGAGAAATGGTAGTTATAGATTCTTGACCAACTACCCTAGCGAATATACATGCCATCTCTTTATATGTATTCTTTAACGAAATATCATGGATTCCTGATAAATCTTATGGAATCATTTTCGGGTCTTCAAGATATTGTTGTAGGAGATCTCATCCACCATTTCTTTCCTTTAGGAAATCCTTATCTTTATCGCCTTTAAAGGTCATCGTCAGCTCTAGAAACCTAAGCATTTTCATGAATACCAAAGGTGCTAGAGAAATAGGGCACTCTCCTTGTAGTTGAATTATTATCTAGTTCTTATCGAACTTGTCTATGCACCACAAAACTAACTCTTTTAGATCAAAGACCTATGGAGCAGATCCTGCTAGAGAAATTCCTGATGTCCAAATATGGTATGAACTTCTCTCTAGAGGAAGTAATGAAGAATAATACTTGTATGCTCTAGACCATTGAAATGTTTGATCTTCTCATCCAAATGTGTTAATGGTTAATCCTTTCTTCTTGTTATCATGCTTAATAAAGTTGGCAGATTAATGTACAGTCCTTTTTAGAACGTTAATACCAAAGTAAATGTTTTTACCATAATATACCTTGAAAATATTCTTTCAAAGGAATGATTAATAAAAATTAAATTTGAATTGATGAAGAATTGTCTCGAGAAGATAGTCATTAATAACATCCTCTTAATACCTTAACCATTTGTTATTTTCAATGCGATTTGCATTAAAGGTACTTAAGGGAGAGTGAAAATATGAGACATTGATAATCATGGGGTCATGGAGGAAAGGATGTATGTAAAGAAATAATTAAATGAGCATAAACATGCAGACCCATGGTGAGATTTCAAAAAATGACTAAGTATCGAGAATGGATCGGTTGGACGGAGAGGATATGGGGTAAGTGGAGTGTTAATGGAATGATCGTGTACCCACGGTGAGACTTCAAGAAATTTGGCTAAGTATAAGTGTGAATCGGGTTGAAGGGGTTAGGGGCATGCAGAGATAAAAGGGATAGAGTGTCGCAGCAACATGGGTTTGTGGGTGTGAAAGGTATTGTAGAGAGGATGCCTATAAATAACCCACAGAGCATGAAAGTTTTCAAGAAAATGGATAAGTATGAGGAGTCAGTAGAACAAAGAGGTCAAGGTCATAGATGAGTGAATTGGAGAAATGATTTAGACCCACAATGAAGCATTTCAAGAAAATTCCAACTATGGGTGTTAAATAAGAACAACAAAACATGATGGTTCATTTTGGAGGAAGAATTTTGAACAAGAATGGAAATGACTCGTGAATGTAACATCGTGCTCTTGTGTGCACTGAGTGAACTTATTCTTTGAGGACACTTGCTTGCAAGTGTTCCATATTATTATACTATTGGGCATTTGATTATGATTATGAGGTGTTATGGATTGATGACATGTTATTTTGTTGTATTGACATAGACAGGTGTTATTGACTTGTTTTTCCTGAGTGTGAAGGATTTTGGACCTCGAGGATGCAGAGGAATTGATGCAACCCCTTGGACTCTAGATCGAGTCAGGGAGTGGACTATTGAGGGTTTGATTGTTGTATATATGACATTTGTGCATCTGATTAGATGATATGATTATGGATATTATTTCTGACATGATTTGTTGATGATGTAGGCTAACGATATCTTGCCGACCAAACTCACATGTGGAGTAGAGGGGTCACACACGATAAATAGAGACACTGAGGGAGAGGTGTGGACAACAGCGCTGCCACAACCTACTAACACTCCCATCGTGGCTCGAATTGTAGGTTAACGATTACCTAGCTTGAGAATACCCATGATGTCGTGAGGGCCGACTGCGATAGTCGCTCACGATGATTCTAAGGGGCACACAATAAGGCAGGGGCCTTATTCCTTAGAGTCCCTTAGTCTCCCACAAGACCACCTGGTGGAGTATTGACTCCAGGGGTTTTGATGTATACCAAGTCATTCAAGAGGCGAGTGGCACCCTTGGAGCACGGAGTGCGTCCTGAAAGGCACGTTGCGCAAGAAAAATGGAAAGAGGTGAGTGGCACCCATGGAGCATGTAGTGCGTCCTGAAGGGCACGTCGCACAAGGGAAACAAAATGAGGCGAGTGGCACCCTTGGAGCACCTAGTGCATCCTGAAGGGCAGGTCGCATTGTTAAATAATAAATGAATAAACCTATATGACCTTAAAATGAATAATGTGATGAGAAATATTTAAAACAATTTCCCTAATAAAATGTCGCCCAGCCTAGGAAAATAAAGTCTAGGTCTAAGTGATACTTGTGATAAAAAATTGTATATTTATATAAAAATAAAAATAAAAATTAAATAAAAAATCATAATAATCATCTTCAATCATGTGATGAAAAAGGGGGTAAGCAATTCAATTAATTTAAAAAAATCTATTGGGGAATAAAATTTAAAAAAAAAAAAGGAAAAGGGGAAATAATTGTTTGTTACTTATGCTAATTAAAAATTTACTAATTAAAAAGAAAAAGGGGAAAAGGGTGATTTTCTACACTTTCCAATTTGAGTTTTAAATGAAAAGGGAAAGAGGGAAATTTAAAAGAATTAGGAAACTAGGAAAAAGAGGGAAACATAAAAAGAAAGGGGAAACACAAGGAAAAAGCAGAAAGACTAACTTAGTAAGGTATCTAGCATTGAAAGACTTTCTAAATTAAACTCAACTAGTAAATTAGTAAGGGGGTAAGTCATTAAAATGTGTAAGGGAATATGGGGACACCTAGGAGTGATTCTAGGAATGCTTTTAGGTGGGTGAGGGAAATAGGAGTAATTAATTAATGAATGAAATTAATTTATGGTGCAATGAAGGGGATGGGTGACACATGTATGAGGAGGATTTTTATGAATTAAATTATTCAACAACGAATTAAATGAGATTTTGGGAAATTAAATGACTTAGAAACTCTATATAAAGGATCGAGGAGGAGGATGATGGATCTCTTCTGTGATGCGTAACATTACGCTATAGAAATTTAGACTTGACTGACTTAGCTTGTGGGAGTTGGGATACCTATCTCAGTGAGGAGTGGTAGCTTGGCCTTGCGAGGCAAGCTGGGAGCTAGTTGTTATCTGGTTTAGTGTACATGGCCCCTTTGCAGTTCAGGGGGCTAAGGAGGAAGACGAGTACCCCTAGTTTTGGCTGGGAGGTACTGGTGAAATCACATCGGTCGGCAAGCGGGAGTTGCATGGAGTGCATGAGACAATGACTCAGAGCAGACGACTTGGGCTATGGTACACTTACTTTTATTCTGCATGGTAGATTATTATTGATCTTACGCTTTCATTTATGTGCTGTTAACATTGTAAAGAAGGTGTTTTACTTAGCATTTTAATTGATAACTTAATTTCCCCATAGCCTTAAGCTCGTTGTAGATTTGATTCCCGTGGCTTTTGATCCCTGATTGTTGTGACAATCCTTTTGTTTTTGTTGCTTTTTGTGAAGATTTGTGCTTTTACTTCGTCCTCATCCCTAGTTCATCATTCCATGCCTGAGCAGTCGGCCAGGAGCCGAATCGATGGTTGTCACTTCAGTGCACAATGACCTATAGATTCTAATGCCCTACTTTTCTGTGCGTGGATGATGAGTGAAGGATAGTTGTTAGTTGTCTACCCTGTTGATTGATTCATGGATGAATGACCATCATTTCACCTTCCTTGTGTATGATTGAATCTTGTGTTGATTTGTTTTGCTGCGATCTTCTACTGCCTTCATTTTTCTTACTGGAGTCATCTCCTGCATTTTTTTAACCTTGGGATGACAATGAATTTACCCTTTTTATGGAAGTGAATTCACACCTAGAACGACTACATTTATACAGTGCGAATTCCTTTTAAATTTTGATTCTCACAACCTATTATAATTGTGAATTCATTTTTATGGGAATGATTCCGTCTATGATTTTGTATTCCTTTTTATAAATGCATTGTGACTGTACGACTGTGTTTTATGAATATGTGATTGCTTACAGTGAAATTCAATAGATGGAACAACCCTTATTTAACTCAACAATATTTATCAATAGATATTCAACGAATTGTTATTGGGATTCAATTTATTTTATTATATTGGTTCCAGTTTAAGGGACAGCGGTTCGATTCCATAGTTAGTGAATTATGCCTATCAATGATAGCGTTGAATATTGGACTACGTTTTTAATATATTAACTGCCTTTATCATATTTTTAAACTCAACGATTTTCCTTTATTTAAATCAACATTGATCATTTTTACTCTGTGATTTAGATTTATAACAATGATTTACCTATTGTATTTACACAACAATGTTAGATATAACAACGATTTACCTATTGTTTTTACACAGCCATTTTAGATTTATTGTATTACACAGAAACGCATTTATTATGACAATGATTTAACCTACCTTTGTTATCATATCTGGATATATGTATCTGCGTTTATACATCGATTATATGTTTGCATTGTATTTTTTGATAATCCCAATAGAGAATGACAATGACCTACCTGCATTTTCAATGTTGTTGACAACAAATTTCATTATTGATATGTCTGCGTTTTCGATAGTCTACAATTTCATTAGGTTTTAATGGGCAGCGTTTTGAGACATAGAATGGGATAGAGAATTTGCTATGTATCAATGGACAACCATATCATGTGGTTGACAAACAACATCTTCATGTATTTATTGTGCACAAAGATTTATATTTATAGTGAAATTATACCATGGCATGGCAGTGAGCCATACATTGGTGGATAGCGACATTTTTACAATGTGAATGACAACTAACACCGATTTTTATTCAACGGAATATTACACAGAATCTATAAAATGATTTTTACAACGATTTCCTTAATTCAATCTTAGACAATGAATTTGGGTTAGCTAGTGTTTCCCTTAAATCTTTTTGTTATTCAACGAAATCTGATATATCCCAGTGATGGTACTATGCTATCAAAATAATTATATTGAGTGTATTGATCACTATATTTTAGTGTCTATGCTTGGAATGTGAGCTCCCTAACTATTTTTTATTCTCCACTTAAATGAATACCATCCCTTTAATTGGCCATCATGCTGAATAAATCCAATGTTGACCGTTCGAATAGGTTTCCAGTAAAGTAATCAATGAAATTTCCTTAACTTTGTTTCGTTAACATATTTTTTTTACTGTGAACATTTTACCCAGAATTGGAAGCGATTACCTGAGGAGCGATTGTTGAGGTTGACCTTTTTCTATAGTTAGTAGTGTCTAGATTTCTCCTTCAAATTGAATGATTACCTAGCATTTACACTGCCTTACATTAATTTCTTACAGCGAGGTTAATGGTCTGTATTGCAGAGTTTTAGGTACCTGCCATTGAACAATTAACCAACAACATGAAAATAGCCCGCTTTAATGGCATTGTCATTACTCAACAGTTTCTTTTTAATGTTAAGATACAACTTGTTATTTTTAGTACGGTTAATATAGCTAGACGAAATGTTGTAATTTAAATTGTTAATAAGTGTTATAATTGTAGCATTCTACTTGATATTGTTAACATTGTTATATAATGTTAATTGCTAAGTTAGATTGTAATTATGGATTAATTTAGAATTGCCCAATTAGATTGTATTTATTATTTATAGTTTTATTATTTATTTAATTAGACTTGCTAAATTTATTTGTAATTTATGTTAAATTAGATCAGACATTAATGACCAACCTATAATTTAGACTCGCTAATTTTGATTGTGTTTAATGTTAGATTAGATTGTATATTAATGACCAAATTGTAATTTAGACTTGCTAGTTTAGATTGGTAATCAATGTTAAAATAGATTGTAATTATTGACTAGTTTAGACTTGATGAATGGTCGGGTTGTTGGCGAAGTCGTGTTTAGCTTGCGCTTCCTTCAAATGACGTCATCCTGGGTCTCGTCGATCAATTTATTTGGGTGTGGGCATAGTCTTCTTTCCAGTTGTTTCAGCTCCTAGCACACCGGTTTTCTTGATTCCTTGGTCCCGTTAGGTTATGTTGTGCCAAGGTTATTGACGTGTCTATCACCTAGGGATCACATGATTCCTGATGAGGGGATCATGGCACACCCTATTGGATAGGGGTGAAGGATAATTTGGCTGGATTCAATGCCTTTCGTATGAGGGTTGTTGAGCGTTGTAAGTTTTCCTTGGCGCATGGGTTGAACGCCTTCATACATTTGGTTTGCGCACCCTAGAGGTTCTAGTAACTGGTTATCGAGGTCATTGTGTCTAGATTGTGGATGTTGTCCTTATCTTGTAGGCATTGTTGTGTTGTGTCGGGCAGGTAATCATTTCTAGCTATCCTTGATTTACGAATGTCTCACCCAGTTTATCTTGTGCTAGTGCGTGAGTCATAGTTGTCTATTGCTTGATCGACGTGCTTGTGTCCATTGTCAGGTTGTGTGGTTCAAATGTTGTCATCGTTGCCTTCCTACCTAAAAAAAAATAAAAATTGCTTCGCTTGTAGTCATAACGATGAGAGCGCTACATATGGTATAAGAGTGGGTTCAACCCGCGACTTGGGATCACTACGACTTTCGTTGATATGATATTTGATTATTATGTTGCTAGTTAAGTTGACCTGTATTCGTGCAGGTAATCATGGTTAGAGGATGTCACAGAGGCACACGATGAGGTTCTAGGGGAGGAGGAGTGATGCCTCCACTAGCATCCACGCCTAAGGGGTCTAACCCCTAGGAAGAAGAACAAGTTGTCGGGTAGGAGCATATAGCGGTGGGTGATGTGGTTGGACTGGTGAGGAATTTTTAGCGCATGTCTAAGGCATTGATTATCCATTTAGATAGAGATGAGGCCAGGGTGCCTACACCCCTTGAGGGTCCACTACGCATTGTAGTTGGTACTGATAGCATTATCCACGAACTCGAGAAGGTAAAATTTCTCGAATTCTTTGGTGCCCCAGACGGCGCATCTGCCAAGGCATGGTTGGAGAATATGGCGATGTGATTTTCACTTCGCGACTATACCTCCAAAATGAAGGTCTGCATTGCAGTCTTTCAACTGAAGGGGAGTTCTCTTCTATGGTGGAAGACGCTCCTGCTGCAACTGAACATGGTCGTCAAAGACGTGTCATTGGAATTGTTTGAGGAACGTTTCTGAGAGAGGTACCTATCAGAGGAATTCATTGAGCGTCATCTCAATGAGTTCAACGCCTTATGATAGGGCGGTCGTACGGAGCCCGAGTATGAAGCCCATTTTATGGATTTTCTTAGGTATGATCTGCATCTTAATACTGAGAAACTTAAGGTCAACATATTTGTGTTCGGACTTAATGGCAGCATACGTGCAAAGGTTAGGATTTTGATGCCTCAGACCTTGCATGATGTCATCTAGAAGGCCCTCATAGCAGAGGAGGAGCTTGTTAGAAGGGGTCAGAGAAGGACTCCAATGAGACCGGCAGGGAAAGTGTCATCTGGTGTGCAACAGCATTAGACATCAGCCATACATACACCTGGATATCATGTCTTCCATAGAGGATCCACTTTTACTACACCTTAGAGACCAACAACTCAGTAGCGGACACCTTATCGGGGACCACAGCATCAGCAACAACGTCAACCGCAACAACAACAGTTTAGGCATGTTTAGTAGAACAGACCAGGATTCCAAGCTGGTGGGCCATCATCTTCTACTTCGGGTACCAGGAGTACTGGACCGAAGAAGGGGTGTTGGACGTGTGGGGAGACACACTACCAGTGAGACTGCCTAGTGGAGAGGACTAGAGTGTCTAGATTAGCTAGACTCACTAATGTAGGAGATTTGGGCAATGCCCATCAGATTCATACGATGGTGAATAACCACTAGGCAGAGCACCAGTCAACTGTGCTCGAGACGTCAGGTACCGTCGCTGACCAGACCCTTAGCATTTTGATAGATCCCGGTGCTACCGAGAGTTTCATTTCTAGTGCAACGCTAAAAAGGATTAATGTAAAGGCAGTCGAACAGAATGATTTTATCTTCGTAGAGATGGCTTCGGGAGCCAAATAGAAGGTTGGAGGAAAGGTTACGGGTTGTACCCTTAACCTGGAATATTTTTTCACCAGGGACAACCTATACGTCATGATCTTAGGATCTTATGATGTCGTGATCAGTATGACTGGTTGGAATCGCATGAGGCGATACTCAACTGTAATACAAAACATTTGAGCTTGGTTGATGATGAGGGACAGAGGCACGTGATTGTAGGTCGGAACTAGGGAGTTTCCCTGAGGTTCATCTATTCCTTGAAGCTACAAAAGAGCATGTCCAAGGGGTGTAATCTTTATGCGATCCTTGTGTTAAACGAAAGGGGAGTAGCTGAAGGTCTAGAACACCTTCCGATGGTCAGAGAGTTTGAATACATCTTTTCGGAGGAGTTACCTGGAATGTTGCCAGATAGGAATTGGAGTTTACCATAGACCTGAAACCGATGACTGAACCGATAGCAAGAACTCCTTATTGGATGTCGACCCCAGAGTTAAAAGTGTTGAGAATGCAACTAAAGGAGTTGCTGGACCTGGGACTTATACATCCAAGTGTGTCACTGTGGGGTGCGCATGTTATTTTCATACGAAAGAAGGATGGGTCATGGAGGCTCTGCATTGACTACCATCAATTGAACAAGGCAACGATCAAGAATTAGTATCCGTTGTTGAGGATTGATGATTTGTTTGATCAGATGAAGTGTGAGATGATGTTATAAAAGATTGATTCATGATTAGGGTATCACCAATTACGGATCAAAGAGGATGAAATACCTAAGACTGCCTTTACGATGAGGTGTTTTCATTACGAGTTTACTGGTTTACTGTTTGTACTGACAAACGCCCCAGGGATATTTATGAGTTTTATGAACAGGGTGTTTTACGAGTACTTGGACAAGTTCGTCCAAGTATTCATTGATGATATTTTCATTTACTCTCGGATGATGAAGGAGAATGGCGAGCACTTGTGCTTGGTACTACAGTGTCTGCGAGAGAACAAATTGTATGGGAAGTTGTCCAAATGCTTGTTTTTTCAATCGAAGATTCACTACTTAGGGCATGTCATCTCTAGTGAAGGTATCATCGTGGATCCAACAAAGTTTGAGGCTATTATGGAATGGCCTACACCGACGAATTTCCTGAAAGTGCGTAGCTTCATGGGTTTAGCAGGATACTATCGACAGTTCATCGAGGTATTTTAGAAGATAGCAAATCCGATCATAGAGTTGTAGGAGAAGAACAAGAAGTTTGTTTGGATTGAGAAATGCGCAGAATGTTTTTGGAGGATCAAAGAGCTATTGACAATGACACCGATACTAAAGGTCCCTGACATGGATGCGAACTTCTTGGTATGCATTGACACATCCAAGGAAGGATTAGGCAGAGTCTTGATGCAAGACAGTCAAGTGATCGCTTACATATCGAGAAAACTGAGAAGGAATGAGAAGAACTATGCGATGCATGATTTGGAGTTGTTAGCCATTGTTTATGCCTTGAAGGTTTGGAGACACTACCTAGTTGGAAAAAACATTGAACTAGAGACGTACCACTCTGGACTACAACACATATTTACGCAAAGAGAACTGAACGTGCGACAACGACGTTGGTCAGAACTGCTTAGCAAGTACGATTTCGAGATTTGTTACATAAAAGGAACAATGAACTGAGTGGCAGATGCATTGAGTCGGAGATCATGCATATTTTCGATGTTTCCTCTTCAGACGAATATACGTGAAAAGATTCTAACTTCACAGCATGAAGATGACTGGTACAAAGAGGTAGAGGATTTTATCAAACAAAACACAATGATGGTACCAAGATTTGAAGGATTTACATTTTACGACGATAGATTATTGAGGTTTAACAATTGGATTTACGTACCACCTAACGACGCGTTGAGGAGATTGATCCTAAACGAGGCTCATAGAGTAGTATACATGGATCACCTAGGAGTCATGAAGATGAGGGAGGACCTTAAAACACTTATTCTTCTGGAAATGAATGAAGGCAGACATAGTCAACTATGTGGCCAGATGTCTAGAATGTTAGCAGGTAAAGGTCGAACATAGACATCCAACAGAATTACTATAGCCACACATTATTCTAGAATCGAAATGGGAGGTTATTTCGATGGATTTTATTGTTGGATTTCCACTGACGGCAAAGAGACATGACTTGATTTTCATAGTAGTTGGCACTTTGATGAAGAGTACTCATTTTATTCTCGTGTGTACGATGTATCAGGCACCTGACATAGCTAGATTTTTCATCAGTTAGATTGTGAGGCTGCATGGCGTGCCTAAGAGGATTATATCCAATCGAGGATCCGTGTTTACTAGACAATTTTAGACTAGTTTCCAAGAGGCCTTGGGAACCTAAATTAAATTTAGTACTGCATATCACCCAGACACTGACGGAAAAACTAAATGAACTAACTAAACCTTGGAGGACATGTTGTGTATGTATCCAATGGACTAACAAAAGCATTGGGAAAAATTCTTGCCACTGGTGGAATTCGATTATAACAACAGTTACCAAAGCACCATTAAGATGGTGTCTTTCGAATTTCTTTATGGGAGACCATGTCAGACGCCTTTGAGTTGGGATCATATTGAGGATAGGGTCCTAGTGGGACCAAAAGAGATCCAATAAATGGAAGAGAAAATGCAAACAATTAGACAAAGGATCAAACAAGCACAGGATCGACAGAAGATTTATGTCGATGTGCACCATGTCAATCGTAGTTACGAAGTTGGCGATCGAATCTTCTTGTGGGTAAAACTGCATAAGAGTTCAATCAAGTTTGGAAAGGGATATAAACTGATGCAGGAGCATCATACAAAGCCAAATCATGC
This sequence comes from Picea glauca, assembly GCA_000966675.3. NCBI lineage: Eukaryota > Viridiplantae > Streptophyta > Pinopsida > Pinales > Pinaceae > Picea > Picea glauca. The sequence goes on along the minus strand of JZKD02S1741733.1, from coordinate 67,915 downwards.
GCCTAGCCAAAGGAACAACTGAACACTCGGATGAAAAAGGACACATTTTTATGAAAACGTTTTGAATTTTGAAATCTGAAGAATTAATGTAATAGCTAGGAGAAGCATACTTACATTTATGTCTTGGAGATATGAACAGATCTGGAGAAATTACTCTCATATTCCGGATGTAATAAGCATTTAAGTCTGTTAATGTAAAGTAGGTAGATATGAATGTTAGATTAGATAGTTTAGAAGTGTAGGAGGGAAAACGGATATAGACACCCTCGCCCTTGTATCATTGTAACATTAAGATGATCATTCAGAATTCATAAGATGTTGAGCTGCAGTAGAGAGCATAGAGAAGAACCCATGTACAGGAGCACTTGAGTTAATATATGAGACTTTGACTCAAATTTCATGGTGTTATGATGCTTACTATTTACATTACTTAAATGGTATGATTATAGTTGTTTTGTTTCTCTGTTATGCATTTATCTCAATGTTGTATTGTGTGTATGATTTCATGTTGAATGTATGAAGTCTAAGAGAGGAGAAGAATGATTTTCAATTGTTTCTCTCCCTGATAATTCCTACAAGGAGTGCAGTGAACGTCCGCAAGGTGTGCGTCGATGAGGGTCTGAGTTTTATCTAAGAAAGCTCAGGAGAGATATCATTGTTCTCATACCTGCAGAAGTCCAGGTGAAGCACAGAGTCATGCAAGGTGTGCGCAGACTGGTTGAGGCTTTAGAACTTATCAACCAAGGGGAAAGTTGAAGGACTA
>JZKD02S1741733.1:31046-67142 GCA_000966675.3 Picea glauca | reverse complement strand
GGATATCATCAGATTAGAATGAGAGAAGGTGATGAATGGAAGACAACATTCAAGACAAATGAATGGCTATATGAATGGCTTGTCATGCCATTTGGCTTAACGAATGCGCCCGATACTTTCATGAGATTGATGAACAAAGTCCTTAAGGATTTCACTGGGAAATTCGTCATTGTATATCTTGATGATATATTATTTTTTAGCAAAACTGAAGCAGAGCATTTAAAGCATTTAGCTGCAGTAATGAGAAGATTACAGCAAGAGAAATTGTTGATCAATACGAAGAAATCTTCATTTTTGAGGACATACCTCATTTATTTGGGTTTTGTTATCTCTACAAATGAACTGAAAATGGATCCAGAAAAGATAAAGGCGATTAAGGATTGGCCATCACCGAAGAGTGTATTTGAAGTATGAAGCTTCCATGGTTTGGCTAGATTCTACAGGAAATTCATCAGAAACTTCAGTGGAATTAGCACACTGATGATTGATATGGTGAAGAAAAGACATAAATATTTTCATTGGACAGAGGAAGCAGAGAAGAGATTCAATCTGCTGAAGAAGAAGATCATTGAGCAACCAATTCCGGTTTTTCTGGATTTTAGCAAGACATTCCAGGTCAGGTGTGACATGAGTGGATTTGCAATTGGAGCGGTCTTGAGCCAAGATGATAGTCCGATCGCGTACTTCAGTGAAAAACTGAATGAAGAAATGATCAAGTACTCCACGTATGACAAAAAATTCTATGCAGTCATACAAGCGCTGAAGAAATGGAGACATTATTTGGTTCCCAAGGAGTTTGTTTTGTACAGTGATAATCATGCTTTGCAATTCGTGACTCGACAAGAGAATTTGAACCAAAAACATGCTAAATGGGTTGAATTCATGCAGAATTTTACTTTTGTGATTAAGCATATTTCTGGAACTGCTAACAAAGTTGTTGATGCTTTGAGCAGGAAATGTTTGCTTATGCAGGAATTCAGAGTCAAGACTTTGGCTTTTGATAACCTTAAGGAATTGTATAGGGATGATCCAGACTTCAAGGAGGAATATGAGGCATCTGAGAATCCAATTCTCAAAGACAGAAGCCAATGGACTGAATACATGATCCAGGATGGATTATTGTTCAAGGGAAATCAGCTATGTATTTTGAAATGCTCCATGAGGGAGAATTTGTTGAAGGAAAAACACAACGGAGGATTGGCCGGACACTTCGGTCATGACAAGATGTTCTCAAAGTTGAATGGCTCATATTTTTGGCCAGGGATGAGGATAGATGTCAAGAAATTTGTGGACAGGTGCAAAATTTGTCAGCACACGAAAGGAAAAAGGCAGAACATAGGGTTATACCAACCATTACCCATACCTGAAAGGCCATGGGATGCAGTGAGAATGGATTTTATATTGGGACTGCCAAGGACACAGAGAGGATATGATTCAATATTTGTGGTAGTCGACCAATTTTCAAAAATGGAACATTTCATACCATGCCTTAAAACCAGTGATGCAACTCATATTGTGAACCTATTTTTCAAGGAAGTCGTCAGACTTCACGGTTTTCCAAAGAGTATCATGTCTGATTGAGATACCAAGTTCATAGGGAATTCTTAGAGGACCTTATGGAAGAAGTTGGGGTCAATTTTGTCTTTTAGCTCAGCATATCATCCTCGGACGGATGGACAAACAGAGGTCATGAATAGGAGCTTGGGAGATTTGTTAAGAAGCTTAATGATTGAACACCACAGTCAATGGGATCACATTCTGCCACAAGCAGAATTCACTTACAATGATTCACTCAATAGAAGCACAGGGAAGAGTCCATTCCAGATTGTATATGGAATGCAGCCAAGGGGAGTTTTTGAATTGAAAGATTCGAAACAAAATGAATTCAATAGTGCTAGTGCAAAGGACTTTGCAGAAGGAATGAAGAAGCTTCACATCCGATTTAAGGAGCGATTGCAGAGTTCAAGTCAAGAATACAAGCGGAGAGAAGATCAACATAGGCGAGAACTTCAATTTGAAGTTGGTGATCTGATTCTTGCGCATCTGCGCAAGGAAAGGTTCCCAAGGGGAACGTATAATAAGTTGAATATGAAAAAGATTGGACCATGCAAAGTCATAAGGAAATTTGGGGCAAACACATATAATATTGAATTACTCGATGGGGTCAGAATCTCACCGATATTCAATGTTGTGGATTTGAACCCTTACAGAGCTGGAAAAGCAGGAGAAGAGGATGATCAAGAAGAAGTTCAATGGACAAAACAAATGCCTACAGCTGAAAAGCCACAAATGGAAGGCATAATTGACAAAAGGATTAGAAGAAAGACTAGGAGGAAAGAGTATTTTGAATACTTGGTCAAGTGGAAGGGACATCCAGTTGAAGATGCCAGTTGGGAGGATGAAGCAGAAATTCAAAAGCATGGACAGGCCATGCAAGAGCTCATGAACAGGAGTTCATGAAAAATTTCAAGCGAGGGAGTATGATGTAGGAGCATCTTACAAAGCCAAAGAACGCGCCTAGCCAAAGGAACAGCTGAACGCATGGATGAAAAAGGACACATTTTTATGAAAACGTTTTGAATTTTGAAATCTAAAGCATTAATGTAATAGCTAGGAGAAGCGTACTTACATTTATTTCTTGGAGATATGAACAGATCTGGAGAAATTACTCTTATCTTTCGGATGTAATAAGCTTTTAAGTCTATTAATGTAAAGTAGGTAGATATGAATGTTAGATTAGACAGTTTATAAGTGTAGGAGGGAAATCGGATATAGACACCCTCACCCTTGTATCATTGTAACATTAATATGATCATTCAGAATTCATAAGGTATTGAGATGTAGCAGAGAGCATAGAGAAGAACCCATGTATAGGAGCACTTGAGTTAATATATGAGACTTTGACTCAAATTTCACGGTGTTATGATGCTTACTATTTACATTAGTTAAATGGTATGATTACAGTTGTTTTGTTTCTCTGTTATGCATTTATCTCAATGTTGTATTGTGTGTATGATTTCATGTTGAATGTATGAAGTCTGAGAGAGGAGAAGAATGAGTTTCAATTATTTCTCTCCCTGAGAATTCCTGCAAGGAGTGCAGTGAATGTCCACAAGGTGTGTGTCGATGAGGGTCTGAGTTTTATCTCAGAAAGCTCAAGAGAGATATCATTGTTCTCATACCCACATAAGTGCAGGTGAAGCACAGAGCCAAGCAAGGTGTGCGCAGGCTGGTTGAGGCTTTAGAACTTATCAACCAAGGGGAAAGTTGAAGGACTACTATTGCAAAGAGTGCACAGGGTCGAAGACTCAAATAACCAAAGGTTATTTGAAATTTTGCCGCAAGGAGTGGGAGCAGGAACCCTTTTGGAAGGCTTGAGTTTACAAGTGAAAGATCAAGAGAGATAACTCCTTTGAAGTGTTCAAAGGGAGATGGAGATCAAAATCATCTCATAGAAATTAAGTTCAGAAGGGAGAACACCGAGTCGTTTGGGTAGAATTCATTGAGAAGTGAATTGGGTGGTCAAAATTCTCCATGGAGAACTCATGAAAACACGAGGACCGTAGGATCTAGTGGAGTTGTAAGGTGGTTATGAGTTGGACGAACCCACCACCCTGATATCAAGAATCAACATGGGACGTTGATCATGGTCAGCTTGAGCTGTTAGATCATTTTGGTGAATTCAGGGTTCGTTAGTTTGGAGGGCAGACCAAATTCTTGGTTTCGCAAAGTCCCAAGTTGCGAGGAGCAAGGAAGGAGATCTAGACCATTGGATCCAAGCCATGGGAGAACCGTTGGATCATAACCTTCGCGGGGTATCACGTATCGGAGGTTCCGGTGTTGAAAGAATTTATTTTCGACTGTGAAGTCGCGAAGTGCCGAGCGCTAAGGGCTCGTATGAACACGTAGCACATCTGATAGGTGGGGCCACGTGGTTGATAGGTGGCGTAACAACAAGCGCCCAGAGAAAAGTGGAAGTGGGTGATAGGTGGAGGACACACATCACCTAGGAAGGAGTCAACTCATTGTTGACTTATCGTGTATCGAGGGTTCGCAAGGGAGGAGCACGAGGGCTCAACACTCCAACTCGTGAAGTTGCGAGTTGTGAGGGGTGCTAGAGTTAGTCCATAGACGGTGGTCTCTTGTAGAGGCACTAGTGAGGAAGGAGCCATACCCGTATTACATATCGAGTATCGGATGTTTGGAGTCGAGGGTCTTCGACTCATGAACTTGCGAGATCGTGAGTCATGAAAGGTGCTTGCGATAAGGCCCATTTGTGGTCGCATGGAGACATAAGGCTCACACTTGGTGTTAGGTTGCACAGGGTGGGTTTTCACGAAGGACCTGGGGACCAGATTCATGAGGTTCAAATAGGGATCTGAGGGAGCCTCTTTGGCTTGAGGATAATTTAGAACGATCCTGTGCGGATCTTAGATAGAGGGTTGGGGGTCTGCATCATAAACTCTCTCCTAGGTTCGTGGGACCTTTCGAGATTGTGGAGAGGAAGGGGCCCGTGGCCTATCGACTAGCCTTAGTTTATTCTTAGAGGTGTATGCATGATGTTTTTCACATATCTGTTTTAAGACATTATATTAGTGATCATACACATGTTATTGACATGATTTCCTTGTAGGTATCGGACGAGGGGGAACTCACAGCTGAGCTAATCTGCATCCTCGATCATTGCATTCGATGGCTAAGACGTTGAAAAATGGATCAAGTCAAGGTCCAGTGGGACAACTATAGTCCACACTCGGGGACCTGGGAGGACACATATGATATGTGTCAACAGTTTCCATTTTTGTTTGATAGATATACTTATGATACTGTGATACACATTATTGTGGCACTTATATACTGTGAAACTTCAAGACAAAGTTTAGACCAAGAGGGGGTGTATGTAACATCCCGCTCTTACGTGCAATGAGCGAACTTAGTCTTTAAGGAAATTTTCTTGCAAGTGATCCAGATTATTATATTATTGGGCATTTGATTATGATTATGAGGCGTTATGGATTGATGAAATGATATTTTGTTGTATCGACATAGACAGGTTCTATTGACTCGGTTTTCCTGAGTGTGTAGGATTTTGGACCTCGAGGATGCAGAGGCATCGATGAAACCCCTTGGACTCTGGATCGAGTCAGGGAGTGGACTATTAGGGGTTTGATTGTTGTATATATGAAATTTGTGTATCTGATTAGATGATATTATTATGGGTATTATTTTTGACATGATTCGTTGATGATGCAAGCTGACGATAGCTTGCCGACCAGACTCACATGTGGAGTATAGGGGTCACGCATGATAACCAGAGATGTTGAGGGAGAGGTGTGGACAATAGCCCCTCCATAGCCTACTATCACTCACAGCATGGCTCTAACTGTAGGTTAACAATTACCTAGTTCGAGAAGACCCACGATGCCGTGAGGGCCGACTGCGACAGTCGCTCACGCTAATTTTAAGGGGTGTGCAATAAAGCAGAGGCCTTATTCCTTACAGGCCCTTAGTCTCCCACAAGATAACCTAGCGGAGTATTGACTCTAGGGGTTTTTATGTCTACCAAGTCAATCAAGAGGCGAGTGGAACCCTTGGAGCATGGAGTGCATCCTAAAGGGCAAGTTGCGCAAGAAAAACGGAAAGAGGTGAGTGGCACCCTTGGAGCACCTAGTGCATCCTAAAGGGCATGTTGCGCAAGGGAAACAAAATGAGGTGAGTGGCACCCTTGGAGAACCTAGTGTACCCTGAACGACACGTCGCGTTGTTAAATAATAAATTTATAAACCTATATGGCCTTAGAATGAATAATGTGATGAGAAAGATTTAAAACAATTTCCCTAATAAAATGTCGCCCAGCCTAGGAAAATAAAGTCTAGGTCTAAGTTATACTTGTGATAAGAATTTATATATTTATATAAAAATTAAAATTAAAATTAAATAAATAATAATAATAATCATCTTCAATCATGTGACGAAAAGCGGGTAAGAAATTCAATTAATTTATAAAAATATTTTGGGGAATAAAATTAAAAAAAAAGAAAAAGGAAAAGGGGAAATAATTGTTTGTTACTTATGCTAATTAAAAATTTACTAATTACAAAGAAAAAGGGGAAAAGGGGTAATTTTCTACACTTTCCAATTTGAGTTTTAAATGAAAAGGGAAAGAGGTAAATTTGAAAGAATTAGGAAACTATGAAAAAGTGGGAAACAAAAAAAGAAAGGGGAAACATAAGGAAAAACCAGAAAGACTAACTTAGTAAGGTATCTAGCATTTAAGAACTTTCTAAATTAAACTCAACTAGTAAATTAGTAAGGGGGTAATTCATTAAAATGTGTAAGGGAATATGGGGACATGTAGGAGCGATTCTAGGAATGCTTTAAGGTGGGTGAGGGAAATAGAAGTAATTAATTAATTAATGAAATTAATTTATGGTGCAATGAAGGGGATGGGTGACACATGTACGGGGAGCATTTTTATGAATTGAATTATTCAACAATAAATTAAATGGGATTTTGGGAAAGTAAATGACTTAGAAACTCTATGTAAAGGAGGTAGGAGGAGGATGATGGATATCTTTTGTGATGTGTAATGTTACACTGAGAAATTTAGACTTGACTGACTTAGCTTGTGGGAGTTGGGATACCCAGCTCGGTGAGGAGGGGTAGCTTGGACTTGCGAGACAAACTGGGAGCTATTTGTTATATGTTTTAGTGTGTGTGGCCCCTTTGCGGCTCAGGGGGTTAAGGGGGGAGACGAGTACCCCTAGTGTTGGTTGGGAGGTACCGGTGAAGTCGCATCGGTCGACAAGAGGGAGATGCATGGAGCCCGCAGGGAAACAACTCAAAGTGGACAACTTGGGCTATGGTACTCTTACTTTTAATCTGCATGGTAGATTATTATTGACCTTACAATTTCATTTATGTGCTTTTAACTGTGTAAAGAAGGTGTTTGACTTAGCATTTTAATTGATAACTTAATTTCCCCATAGCCTTAAGCTCATTGTAGATTTTATTCTCGTGGATTTCAATCCCTGGATGTTGTGACGGTCGTTTTGGTTTTGTTTCTTGTTGTGAAGAGTTGTGATTTTACTTCATCCTCATCCCTAGTTCATCAGTCCACGCCTGAGCAGTCGTCCAGGAGCCGAATTGATGGTCGTCACTTCGATGCACAATGACCTATAGATTCTAATGCCCTACTTTTCTATGCGTGGATGATGAGCAAAGGATAGTTGTTAGTCGTCTACCCTGTTGATTGATTCATGGATGAATGATCGTCTTTGCGCCTTCCTTGTGTATGATTGACTCTTGCATTGATTGTTCTTAATGCAATCTTCTATTGCCTTCGTTGTTCTTCCTGGAGTCATTGCCTGCATTTATTTAACCTTGGGATGACAATGAATTTACCCTTTTTATGGCAGCAAATTCACACCTAGAACGATTGCGTTTATAAAGTGTGAATTCCTTTTAAATTTTCATTCTCACAACCTCTTATAATTGCGAATTCGTTTTTATGGGAATGACTAAGTCTATGATTTTGTATTCCTTTTTATAAATGCATTGTGACTGTAAGACTATCTTTTATGACTATGTGATTTCTTACAGCGAAATTCAATAGATGCAGCAACCCTTATTTAACTCAACAATATTTATCAATAGATATTCAGCGAATTGTTATTGGGATTCAGTTTATTTTATTATATTGGTTCCATTTTAAGGGACAACGGATCGATTCCATAGTTAGCGAATTATGCCTATCAATGACATCATTGAATATTGGACTGCCTTTTTAATATATTAACTACCTTTATCATATTTTTAAACTCAAGAATTATCCTTTATTTAACTCAACATTGATCATTTTTACTCTGCGATTTATATTTATAACAATGATTTACCTATTGTATTTACACAACAATGTTAGATATAACAACAATTTACCTATTGTTTTTACACAACCATTTTAGATTCATTGTATTACACAGAAACTCATTTATTATGACAACGATTTAACCTACCTGTTTTATCATATCTAGATATATGTATCTGCGTTTAGACAGTGATTATATGTCTGCGTTGTAGTTTTTGATAATCCCAGCAGGGAATGACAATGACCTACCTCCGTTTTCAATGTTGTTGACAGTGAATTTCATTATTGGTATGTCTGCATTTTCGATAGTCTGCGATTTCATTAGGTTTTAATGGGCAGTGTTTTGAGACATAAAATAGGATAGCGAATTTGCTATGTATCAATGGACAACCATATCATGTGGTTGACAAATGACATCTTAATGTATCTATTGTGCACAGAGATTCATATTTATAGGAAAATTATATCGTGGCATGGCAATGAGTCATACATTGGTGGATAGCAAACGTTTTATAGCATGAATGACAGCTAACACCGATTTTTATTCAACGAAATATTACACAGATTCTATAAAATGATCTTTACAACAATTTCCTTAATTTAGTCTTAGACAACGAATTTGGGTTAGCTAGCGTTTCCATTAAATCTTTTTGTTATTCAATGAAATCTGAGATATCCTAGTGATGGTACTATGCTATCACACTAAGTATATTTAGTGTATTGATAGCGATATTTTATTGTCTACACTTGGAATGCCAGCTCCCTAACTATTTTTGTTTCTCCTCTTAAATGAATCCCAGCATTTTAATTGGCCATCATGTTGAATAACTCCAATGTTGACCATTCGAATAGGTTTTCAGTAAAGTACTCAATGAAATTCCCTTAAATTTATTTCATTAACATATTTTTTTTACTATGAACATTTTACCCATAATTGGAAGTGATTACCTGAGGAGTGATTGCTGAGGTTGACCTTTTTCTGTAGTTACTAGTGTCTAGATTTCTCCTTCAAACTGAATGATTACCCAACATTTACACTGCCTTACATTAATTGCTACAGTGAGGTACCTTCTATTGAACAATTAACCAACAACATGAAAATAGCCCACTTTAATGGAATTGTCATTACTCGGCTGTTTCTTTTTAATGTTAAGAGACAACTTGTTATTTTTAGTACGGTTAATATAGATAGATGACATGTGTAATTTAAATTGTTAATAAGTGTTATAATTGTATCATTCTACTTGATATTGTTAACGTTGTTATATAATGTTAATCACTAAGTTAGATTGTAATTATGGATTAATTTAGAATTTCCCAATTAGATTGTATTTATTATTTATAGTTTTAGTATTGATTTAATTAGACTTGCTAAACTGATTTGTAATTTATGTTAAATTAGATCGTACATTAATGACCAACCTGTAATTTAGAATTGCTAATTTTGATTTTTTTTAATGTTACATTAGATTGTATATTAATGACCAAATTGTAATTTAGACTTGCTAATTTAGATTGGTAATCAATGTTAAAATATATTGTAATTATTGACTAGTTTAGACTTGATGAATGGTCGGGTTGTTGGAAAAGTTTTGTTTTAGCTTGAGCTTCCTTCGAACGATGTCATCCTGCGTCTCGTCGATCAATTGCTTGGGGTTTGGGTGTGTTGGCACAGGGGTAGACCCAGGGTTCAATGCTCAAGAGTGCACCAACAAAGCCCTAACTATCGACCATTTTGGCAGCACCTACAAAGCAGATGAAGTCTCACCTGAGGTAGAGGAAGGGGTGGTTGCAAGACTCAGTTGTCTGCAACCTTAGCTGGGACATAAATCTATGGTTCTATCCTTACAGGGAACTTAGCATAGATCATTCATCAATATTTAACCCTTATTATACTTCGCAGACAGCACAGAGCATAGCAACATTCACTTAGATCTAAGATATTTCAGCACTTAGCAACAGTAAAATAGATTAGATCCAGTAGATCAGAACTAAGGATCTTCATACATATCATATCTAACATTCATACGCATCTAAGAATCACAAAGCATAAGTAGATCTATCTAAATATATCAAAGCACTTAGCAAAGAAAGAGATAAGTCAATGCACAAAGCATAATACACATATGTACGTGGTTCACCCCATCCCTAGGGCTACGTCCACCAAATATTCTTCTTTATTAGTATCTTCAATCGTCAGTTACAGCATAGAGCCTCAAACCCTTCTTTGCATAGGACATAAGATATGCACAACTCGCTAGATCCTTCTTCCTTACACTTCAACACAAATCCTTCTACAACCTCTTACAACAACTTGCACTTAGCTCTGCAAGCCTCTTAAAATCATGCACAGAGCATTTACAATCCACATCCAATAACACAAATCTAAATACTAGAACAAAGCCATCGACCATCCTTACATTTCCTAAGTATCTATTTATACATTACAAAAGTGGGCCTAAGAATGGGTAAACCCATGGGCCGACATCTCTTTCCCATTACATTAACCCAAAACCCTAAAAGAGGCCCAAAAGTGGACTGAGATCCCGTGATCTCTGCTTCACCTGGCGCTCCATATTTGACAGGGTGTCGAAGTCCAAAAATGGTCAATTATGACCAAGTGTTCCTCAAAACTTGCTCAAGGGCCAACATGCCCCCAACACTCACCCGTGACTCGTCTCGAGTCACTCAGGTCTGACCAAATCTACTTTGAATTCCTCGAGCTTGGCTCAAGATGCTTTGACCTTCCACATTTCTCGATGAACTCCTGGATGAGTGCCTCATTCACTGGCCCTTCTAGGCATTGTGCTGTTGTATTCACAAGCTGTTCAAGTTATACTACTTGGCTTTCAACTTCAGTGAACAGTTGGCATGACTTTTCTTGCATTGGTTGAAGTCATTGAGAGACTTCCATTACCTTACTCTGAAGCATGTGAATCTGTTGTTAGGATGTGCGTTTCTCTAGAAACCTCTTCATTCTCTCTACGGGTAATAGGGCCTTCAGCTACACCTATAGATTTTCAGCAACGTACCTTGCCTCTTAGAGATATGACTCCAATTTATGCAATTATGGGTTCTCAGTTAGGTTCTCGTAGATCTGCGCACTTCTGCTACTTAACTGTTTTCATTCCTTGGAGAGTGCTTTAATCCTTTCTATGGTGATCCAGGCAATTATTTCTCGTTGGTCGCACACTTCTTGTGGGGTTTGTGGTATGGTATGAAGCTCTAAGTCCACGACTCTTTGTTGTAGTTGTTGAATAAATTTAGAAAGCGTCATCACTTGGAGTTCGATGGGGTCCTCTACCTTCTTTTATAAGCTGCTCACAAAGAGAAATTCTCTGTTGATTGATTCTTCAATCCCAATCTGCTTCGCGAGAAACTCCTCTTTCTCTTTTTGAATCTTCGCTCTGTATTCTTCAAATTTCACTTGGAGAGTGTCCTTCTCTTGTTGTGCAACTTAGTGTTTCTTGAGGATTTCCTCCTATGCTTTCTTTAAGGCTTGGGAGGCCTAAGCTATTTATTCATGCGCCTTCTGAAGGTGTTCTTCAACCATGTTAGCAATCTTGCAAAGTTGACCTGGTTCATTTCCTTCTTCTGTTGTTCCTTCTGGCAGGGGCATAAAGGAGTATGTGTGGCTAGACTAGAGAACTTTTTGTGCTCCTTGGAGTTCGATCTCGATTCTATTGTACATTGTCTCTTACTTAGCTTCTTATTTTTTTGTTATCTCTTCTATGGCTTCATTCATAGCTACAATGAGAAAACTGAAGTCATCTGGAGTGAGCGTGGTCTTCAGCTTAGTCACGGGTGCTTTTGATTTCTTTCAGGAGGAAGGTTCTGGAGATGAACCTTTCCTTTTCTTTATGATTTCTAATTCATCTCCTGGCCTCTGTTCGACTTCCTCTAAGTCTTTGTCATTACCTCCTTGCTCTGGTGTAACAAATTCGATTCTTACAGATCTGTTATCTACATCCTGGATATCCTCATCCTTCTTTGTCTGCTTTGTTTTCTTTGTCTTACTGGGTCTAGGTGTATTCTACTCATATTCTAGGCTGTCAATGTCAGACACTTCTGTGGGGTCTGCTGTAATAAGGAGGTCCACCAACGATTCCTTGGTGATTTCCTCCATATCTTCTTCTATCATATTGTAATAAGACTGACATTGTTCCTTGTTCTCATCAGCACGTGCTGTCAGATATATAAAATGGTAGTCTACACTGAACTTTATCAAAGGTCAAAACCTGTGTAAAGTATTCGGGGTCATGCGAGGCTCAGACTGGATGGAGAAATTCAACTAGGTGTAGTAGGTATGAAATATAGCATTGGAGTGCCACTTCTTATTCATGTCATTCAAGTACCACAGGGTACTGAACTTCGCAGCCAATGGTTCAAAGGGGTCAATGTCAGGGAGGTTTTCACTTTCCGGTAGCTCCTGTGAAATGAAAACTATAAGTATCAAGAGCTAGCTAAAATGAAATTCATGCCCTTGATCCTAGGCCTCTCTACAATCAATCTCTAGTTGATTCACTAGGTACTTCGCCCAGTTCATCTGTAGTCCCTCTGCGCACTTTCTTGCAAGGTCGACTACAAATTTAGATACTTGCGTGGGTCGATTCTTGCGTATCAACTTCCCTGCGATCAGTTGATAGGAGAGGCGCACTGCGCCACTTTCAATGGAAGATACCTTGTAGCCTCACGCACCTTTCTCAATATTTTCATAGGATTCTTTGATCTTCTGAGAAAGAGCATGATTCATGGTCTTTCCATGATAGTAATCGTGGGGATTAGGGCCCTACATGTTAAGCCCGATGATCCGGTTGATCAGTGCTGGATCAACTGTTATGCGACGGTTTAACCATAAGTATCATCCATGGTTACTTACCAACAACAACTTCACTCAACCATTCACCTCCTGGTGTCTGCCGAAGTGTGGTATCTTCATAACATTGAGCAGAGTAGACTATGCGAGGTTCATCATCCATTGTTGAGGGACAATATTCAAATTCTTTCCCTTGGTTCCGGTTAGGTACTTGTACGGGGCAAGTGTGTTGTAAACTTTACGATCCCCCAGGTTGAAGTCACTAAAATTCAAGGTTGTGATCTTGTCATGATCTACGTGTACTCCTTTTGGTAGGTATGTCATGACTAGAGTGTACTCAAAGTCTCTAGTCACACTATCTCTGTTGATCGCACCGCTCAGAGGTGGTATGTAAGAAGGTAGGATGTATGGAACCAACTTCGCGTTGGCCATATCGTCCTTATGTTTGGTTCTTCTTTTTGCGCCAGCTCGGGATGTTCATGCTCGAGCAGTCGACAAGGAGGCTTGCACTCCTCTCATCGATGATGCCTGTAAACCTGTAGACAATCCCTGCTCTGGCATAACTCTTGCAGCTCTGAGGCTAGCAAGTACCTCTCTTACAGATTCTTCAGCTGCGCTAAATTCATTGGACATATACGCTCAGGATCAATAGCTCAAGTTCTCAAAGTAACGTAGATATTTTTGTAAGGTAGAGAGTAAGGGAAGAGTAATCATGGTTCACAATTCAGGTAATCTGTGGATTCAAATTCAAGATTAGAAAAAGTGTCTTCCGTGCATGGCGCGATGGATTAAGTAAGTAACTTTGTAAAAGATTGTTTGCAACGGGTATGGTGCTTCCTTAACTCTAGTTCTATATTTTATGGTGTGGTATAACAGTCTAGTGATGAGCCATCAATGCTTTTTGATCCATTCGGGGCAGCAGTCGAATGGGTATATCGGCCTCCAATGGCTATATTTCTTCACCACGATGAAGTGACCCATGTCTTTGTTTTGTTATCCCGACGAAGCTCAAATTGTGCAAAGTTTCTTTCGGAGAAGTTCCCGCTGAAACCCTCTATAGCCTGTCGATCTGAGCTCTCTTTTTACTTAGATTTCTAGCCTTATTCCCCGTGAGCTTCGTCTCGGTCATTTGTTTCTTGATCTGGTTCTTATTTTCCTTAGGCATAGTCACTTCGCATTGCTGAGGTTCTTTCCCAAGACTCAGGAGAACTACTTCGTTTGTATATGGTACATATCCTCCAATCTTCTGTAAGTCCCCTAGCTCTTTGAMATCTAAGATTCTAGTGTCAAATAGATTTRATTTATTCTCCTGTTCCTTAGTCAATTGTGTGATCCTTCTGGTCATGAAATCTTTTAGCTCTTGTCTCTGTTGTTGTAATACCTTTTMTTCTTCCTTCTTTCTGGCTTGATCTCTCTCAATCCAAGGTTTTCCAAGTAACATAGTGAATGGGGTGTTGTCCTCAATAAATTTGATAATCTCAAAATATTCTTCTCTCCAAGTCCCATTGATTGTCATAGGTATCTGAGCGAGTTTTCCACATAACATCACCAGTTTTCCTATGAATAGTCCTATTCCTCCTAGTGAAGGAATCATGGAAGGCTTCCCTATAACTTCCCAAGTTCTTTCTGGCATAATGTTCACTTGTGTTTCTTCATCAATAATATAGTCAATGTCAAAGTCCTTAGTCTTGCTTCGATTTGTTCCTTTTCTTTGAAGATCTCTGGTAGGCAGACATCTTTATGTTCCTTTAGGGTTTCTTTCATCTGTATTAATACTTTCTATGATTCTTTCTGGGGTTGTTCTATTTATGGGGCTGTCCTAGGGTGTTCTCCATGAAAATTCATTCTTTCGAGCTTAGCAATCATTCTAGGGCAATCCAATACTTCATGGTCCAAAGCTTTGCAAAATAGACAACTGGTTTTTCCACCCGGGCAATACTTAGCTAGTTGGCCTGGTTTTCAGCAACCGTAACATAGGGTCAATCCTCTCTTTCTCTTAAATGATCCCCAACTTCTAATGTACTACGCACTGGGATCATGGTAGTTATCCTGCAAAAATTATTTCTAGGATCTTGCATCCATTTGTTAGTCCAAACATTCTTTCTATGCATAGGTATAACATATCTATCATTATGCTTATCAAATCTACTCATATCAAACTTTCTTTCTTCTATTAATGCCCTAGTTTTAAGCTAGGATCGAATCTATCAAACATACCTAGATCCATGCTCTAGAAAACAAAAATTCACTTATCTTACTTCTACAGAGCACAAAGCTTCCAAATCTAAGAAATTTTAACTATTCTTACCTTTATTAGAGCACATGGCTTACAGATCTTACCTCTTTTCTGTAGATATGATCTCTTTCTTTTAGAAATTCCCACTTTTACTTTTCTTAGAGCACAACGCATTCAGATCTCGCTTATTTTCTTCAGATATGATCTTCCTTTCCTCATATCTGACCTTATTCCTAGCACAAAGCTTCATAGGTTGAGTTAAAAGTTGCGCACTAGGGCAACATATCTACGCACAGAGCTTTATTTTGCACAAAATTTCTTCTTCCTCAGTTCCCAACAATCACAGTTTCAGGTCCCGACAATGGAACCATTTGTTGGCACAGGGAAAGACCCAGGGTTCAACGCTCAAGAGTGCACCAACAAAGCCCTAACTATCGGCCCTTTCGGAAACACCTATGAAGCAGATGAAGTCTCACCCGAGGTAGAGGCAGGGGTGGTTGCAAGACTCAGGTGTCTACAACCTTAGCTGGGACACAAATCTATGATTCTATCCTTATAGGGCACTTAGCATAGATCATTCACCAGTATTTAACCCTTATTATACTTCGCAAACAGCACAGAGCATCGCAACCTTCACTTAGATCTAAGATACACTTAGCAACAGTAAAATAGATCAGATCTAGTAGATCGACACTAAGCATATTCATACATATCAGATCTAACATTCATATACATCTAACAATCACAAAGCATAAGTGGATCTATCTAAATATATCAAAGCACTTAGCAAAGAAAGAGATAAGTCAATGCACAAAGAATAATACACAGATTTACGTGGTTCACCCCCTCCCTGGGGCTACGTCCACCAACTCTTCTTCTTTCTTAGTATCTTCAATCATCAGTTACAACACAGAGCCTCAAACCCTTCTTCACATAGGACAAAATATATACGCAGCTTGCTAGATCATTCTTCCTTACATTTCAACACAAAGCCTTCTACAACCTCTTACAACAACTTGCACTTAGCTCTGCAAGCCTCTTACAATCATGCATAGAGAATTTACAATCCACATACGATCACATCGATCTAAATACTAGCACTAATCCATCGGCCATTCTTACATTGCCTAAGTATCTATTTATACATTACAAAAGTGGGCCTAAGCGTGGGTAAACTGACGAGCTGACATCCCTTTCCCATTACATTAACCCAAAACCCTAAAAGAGGCTAAAAAGTGGACCAAGATCTCGTGATCTCTGCTTCACCTAGAAATCCATCTTTGACAAGGTGTCGAAGTCAAAAAATGGTCAATTATGACCCAGTGTTCCTCAAAACTTGGTCAAGGGCCAACAGGGCGTAGTCTTCTTGCCAGTTGTTTCAGCTCCTAGCACATCGATTTTCTTGAGTCCTTGATCCCGTTAGGTTATGTTGTGCCAAGTTTATTGACGCGTATATCACCCGGGGACTGCATGATTCCTGATTAGGGGATCATGGCGTGCCCTATTGGATAGCGTCGAATGATAACTTGGCCGGATTCAGTGCCTTCCATTAGACGATTGTTGAGCATTGTAAGTTTTCCTTGGTGCATGGGTTGAACACCTTCATATGTTTGGTTTGTGCACCCTAGAGCTTCTAGTAACTGGTCGTCAAGTTCATTGTGTCTAGATTGTGGATGTTGTCCATAGCTTGTAGGTGTTGTCGTGTTGTGTCTGGCGGGTAGTTGTTTCTAGCTATCCTGGATTTACGCATGTCTCGCCCAGTTTCTCTTGTGCTAGTGCGTGGATTCATAGTTGTCTGTTTCCTAATCGGCGTGCTTATGTTCATCGTCAGGTTTTGTGGTTCAGTTGTTGTTGTCGTTGCCTTCCTGCCTAAAACTAAAAAAAAAAAAAATTGCTTCGCTTGTAATCGTAACAATGGGAGCGTTACAATGAACCCGCAACAAAGTGAATTTTTTTCTAAGTATAGGAAAGAAATAGACAAGAGAGATTTTACGAAGTACTTAGCACATTTGAGTATCAACAATAGTATAATTCAATTCAATAAGGTAGTGATAACAACACATTTCATAAGTAATGGTAGGTCTAGTATACCATCGATTAAGCTTAAAAAATGTGATAAATTATATAGAATCTTAAATATAAAAGAAAGAATTGTGTAAAGGGGAGGTGAATATGTTTAATAATTTTTACCAAAATTAAGGAGAATTTCATAGTAGAATTTTGAATTCAAAATGGTAACAACAACGAAAACAGGTGTCAGAAATAATGATAGGTCTATTATACCATCATTTAAGCTTCACAAGTGTGATAATATAGATATGAATATCACAATAATTGTCTTTGAAATTATTGAACAATTTAACTTGATTCATATCCAACAATTGTTTCTTATGTGGTTCATACATACCTCTTGAAATTTGATGTCACACCATATTATTTATATTTGGTGAAAAATAAGAATTTTTCATCCAACACTCTTTCACCATAGCTATAACACCATGTATAAGTATAACCTTATATATTTCCCTACAAATAATGGCCCAACAAGAAAAACCATCATATTAGGAAATGAGACACGCTTCCATGCTAAACCTAGCAGAACAAAGGAAGAAAGATTTATATTAAACAAGAAAGTAAATGACAAAGGAAACACACAGTACACAGAGATTTTACCCTGGAAACCAAAACCAGGAAAACCAACATTCCTTGAGTTTTCTACTCTCTTGTTGTCTTATTCATTTAGAATAGAAGGTTACATGTCTAACCTTGGTCCACACCTAAGACATAATTGACATCATACTCTCTTTCTTACACAAGAACAACCCTGTATCCAATTCTTCTTACATCTATATGACCAACAACCTCTACAATTAAAGACTCATGGAAATTAGCTATTCATCATATAAATATTGATCATTATCTTTTAAAATAATACAATACTCCTTCTTATAGGATTTAAAACAGGAAAAACCATAAAGAAAAGGTACCCAAAATAGTTACAGATACACACAAATCATTGGCTAAAAATCTTGCAAATCTCAGGATTCTGTTATAGTCGACTTCCAAGTCGAATTACCACTCAACTACCAGTCTACCTTCATTCAATCTTCAGTCAGTCGCCACATGCCTGCCTATCAACCTATTTTAAGTTGAATTCTTTAACTTTACCCGGTCGATCCACCTCGACCTTCGACTTTCTATTGATGTATTTTACTTCATCTTTTACCCGATCGAACCACCTTTACCTTTGACTTGTTTTCGATTCCTTCAACTTCATCTTTTCTTGGTCGAACCGTTTCAACCTCAACTTCAACTATCAATCGATCCACCTAGACTAGACTTTCATAGAAAAGAATATAAAAACCCAACAATCACCCACTTGTTGTCTTATTTGCTAAAATAATGAGACCCCTGAACTTTTGTTCACAGACCAAAAGAAACAATGCTCATTTCCTCTCTGCACCAAGAGAAATTTGCATCACTCAAAGACTTGGTCAAAGAGTCTGGTATGTCTTCCAACGTGTCTAGTTTCTCTAGTAGAACCTTGTTTCTTTCCACCATGTATCAGATGAAATGGTACTATACATCGATGTGCTTAGTCTTATAATGATAAGAAGGGTTCTTTTACAGGAATAATGTACTTTGATTGTTGCAACTTATCTTCATAACTCTCTGCTCAAACTTGATTCCTAAAAAAAACCTTTTTAACCATACTACTTCTTTGCTTCCATGAGTGGTTTCCATGTATTCATATTCTATTGTTGACAAGGCTATGACCTCTTGTCTCTTACTCATCCAGCTGATTTCTCCACCAAACATTTTGAACACATATCCATCGGTCGACCTCTGTCAATCCAGATCTTCAGCCCAATCTGTGTCGACAAATCCATGTACATTTAATTCACTATCACCTCCATATTTTCATTTGTAGCATATAGCACAATATTTTGTGCCACAAAAATACCTGAATACTCTCTTGATAGTTGTCCAATGCTCCTTCCCAAGTGTCAATATGTATCTACTCAACACTCCCACTGCATAGGTAATGTTTGGTCAAGTGCATACCATCACATACATTATACTACCAACAACACTTGGATAGGAAACACTTTCCATGTCCTCTATTTCCTCTTGTGTCTTTGGAAACTATTCAGTAGTTACCCTTGCTCCCATGGGAATTAGCACCTTCGCAGGTTTGTAACCTTGCATGTTCAAAAGTTTCAACATTGTTTCAATATACTTCATCTGGTTCAACTAGACATTTTTAGTTGCTTCATCTCTCTTAATATCCATTCTCGGAATGAATTTCACTGCACCGAGATCCTCCATGTTGAACTTGGAGGATAATTTATTATTAACCTCCTTTATTGTGTCCATGTTGTTTCCAATAAGAAACATGTCATCAACATAGAATTCTACATATATGAAATGCCCACCTTCTTCTTTGGAATATATGCAATGATCATATTTTCTTCTCACAAATCCAAAACTAAGGATGTATGTATCGAAACTTTGGTACCAAATTCTTGGTGATTTATTTATACCATAAAGGGATCTTTTTAGTTTGCACACCAAATTCTTATTTCCCTTTACTACAAATCCTTCAGGTTGTTTCATGTAGATTTCTTCTTCCAGGTACCCATGTAGGAACGTTGTCTTCACATACGTCTGTTCTATTTCAAGATCAAATGTTGCAACCAGAGACATTAGTACCCTAATGGAAGTTAAATTTTCAATAGGGGGAAAAATGTCACCGAAGTTGACTCCTTAGAATTGGGAATATCATTTTGCTACCAGCTGAGATTTGAATTTCTTGACTTAACATGTTGCACTCATATTCTTCTTGAATTCCCATTTCCTACCGACATGCTTTCTTACACTAGGTAATTTGAATATGTCCCATGTCTCATTATTATGAAAGGATTACATCTCTTCGACCATGGCATCCTTCCAAAGTTTTCCCTCTAATGAGTCGATTGCCTTCCCGAATGACTTAGGCTCATCATTGGTGGTAGTTTGTTGGATTACTGAGAGGGGGGTGAATAAGTAATGAGCAATTTTAGTAGTTTTAACCATAGTATATTCTTGAAAAATATTCATCATTTTATCATTAGCATTCAATATATCATCAAAAATATAATCATAAACAACATCACATCACAATAGATACACAATACACCAGAATTTACGTGGAAACCCAAATGGGAGAAAACCACGAAATGATTTTATTATATATCAAAATAATTCATTCATTGGAAGGTTGAAGCACCAACTTCCTGATTCTCCAACTACAACTGGAAGGAGGATCCAACCCCTTATTCTCAGGATGCAACCTGAAGGAAGCTACAACTCTATGATTCTATGGCTCCAAATAGAAGGAGGCTACAACCCCCTGAGTTCTCTGGATTCAACTAGAAGGTGGCTACAACCACCTATCCTTGTCCTATCCAATCACCCTGAAATATAAATTTCAACCAACTATCACTATCACAAACTTTGCCTCTATCATTGCCATTGTCACGATCACATCAACTTGTAACCTGTCAACATGTCATTGTATCAAACAAGTGTTGTTGTACCATACCATGCATAAACTTTGTACCAACATGTGAACTATAAAATGCATCAATCATAAATCATAACATCAACCATGAATACAACGTGTATCATATACCATAGCATCAATCATGTATACACATGTATGATATCATCAATGAGTATCTCAAAGAACCAATGCATCTCCCACATGCATATGCCTCCATACAAATTGAACTCAAGGATATGAAATATAATAACCATGTCATGTATAGAACCAGATATAAGAGTGTTCCTCACTTAGCCAAGAAACCAAGATATACCATATCCAAATACCAAACCAATCATACCAAGTATGCCTCAAGCATAAACCATATCATGACAAGAAGTAACAACCATATCAATACCTCTGTAGCTGACCTGAAACTATGAGATGTTGAATTATAGACTTCCTTCATATTTCAAAGATCTAGTACCAACATTTACTCAATCATTCATGATCCTTTTTACAGATGTGTGACTTTCTCTTCTACTTCCCGCGTATATACTTTTTTTTCTCTATTGTAGCACGTGCACATGCAATCCCTTTCTGACATGCAATCTGTGTATACCTCAAAAACTAGGGTTTGATGAAACTCCAAAACTTTCTTCTTTGATCGACCTTTTCTATCTCAGAAAATGATGCTACAACCTTAGAAAGACGATCACTAGATCACAAGAAAGATAAGAAATGAATAAGTGTGTGAGTGTGCTTGTGAATGACTCCTTGAGGTGTATTTATACTTGTTCTAGGTAACTCCTCTCCTTAATTTAGGGATTATAGGGTTTTATTGTTACAACAACTTTACCCTTTCATTAAGGAATTGTAACCAAGTAGGGGCTTCTTTACCATTTCTTTGGGACTCACAACTTCACAAATTCATATTTCCCTAACCGTGAAGAACTATGTGGTGTTCCACATATCATCAGAAATATAATGACAAGTACTATCTGTCTATGAGGGTATTTCCTGCATTTACTTTGTCCTTCATGTCCATATTCCTCAACCAATTTTGGGTCCAATAACCACACCTATGCAAATTCTTCAAGGGTTGACATTAGTGACAACTAAATTATAAATAATCTCCCCCTTTGGCATTGATGGAAACACTTAGGCATGAAAATACTTATGGCCATTATCCCCCTGTGATCATCGCTCCCCCTGTCTGCACGCTTCTCACTCTCTGTCTCCATGCCTTTCTCTATCTCTCCCCCTTTGAAATCAATGGAAAAGGGTAATCCTCCTCTGGGGCTACTCCTCCTATCTATAGGCCTCCTCTGTCATTACTGACCTTCCTCTTCATGGTGCTTCCTTGTGTAAGTATTTGATGTACATGAAAATCATTCAAAGGATTCTTTACTTGAACTTTTGAATACTTATGTTTCTCTCCCCATGTATTGTTAAGTTTGATGTTGTCTGGATCACTACAGGGAAGAAACTACTCCAAGTGTTTGTCACGAATACTCAAAATGTTCCCTTGTAAGTGGTTTGGTGAAGATATATTCTATATTTTCTTTTGTCCCGGCATACTCTAGCATGATTTTCTTCTCTGTAGCATGTTTCCATAGAGAGTGATACTTTATTGGAATGTGCTTCATCTTAGAATGCATCACTGGATTCCTAAATATACTGATAGCGTTGGTGTTGTCACAAAATATTGAAATGGGCTCATCACACTTTACTTGTATATCCTGTATATTTGTCTTCATCCAAATCACTTGAGTACAACATGTTGTTGCTGCAATGTATTATGCTTCTGCTGTATAAAAATATACGGATGATTGTTTCTTGCGTAAACATGATACCAGAAACTCACCCAAGTATAAATTTGCTCCACTTGTACTTCTTCTATCATCAATGCAACCTGTCCAATATGCATCTATGTAGGAGACAAGAGATAGGTCCTTCCCTTTTGGATACCATAATCCAAACTATTTTGTAACTTTGAGGTATCTAAATATACTATTTACTTCCATAACATATGATTCCTTTGGTGTTGCTTGAAACCTTGCAACATGTCCAACTTCCTGCATCACATATAGTCTAGAAGCTGTCACATAGAGTAAGATTACAATCATTGATTTGTACCATCTCTGATCTAAATCCTTAGAATCATCATCCTAACTTAACTTACAATTGATATTCATAGGAGTACTAACTGGTTTGCAATATTTTATTCCAAACTTCTTCAACATTTCTCTGATATACTTGGTATGAGAGATAAATATACCTTTTTTTCTCTGATATATCTGGAGAACCAAAAATAAAGAAAAATCTCCAAGCAAAGAGATCTCTAATTCATTTTGCATGTATTTGGAAAATTTCCAAATCATCATGTCATCATCACTTCTAAAGATAATATCATCAACATAAACTTCAATTATCAGGATACTATCTTGATTTACCTTTATGTAGAGATTGTTGTCTTCATTTCCTTTCTTGAACCCTTGCTTCTATAGGTATCTATCCAATCTTAAATACCATGCTCTCGGGTCCTGCTTGAGACCATATAAGGCCTTCTTCAACTTGCAAACATAATTTTCCTTCTTTGATAGTTGAAATCCTTGTGGTTGCTCAATGTACACTTCTTCCTCTAGATGTCCTTCTAGGAATGTTGATTTCATGTCCATATGATATAATTTAATATTTTTTGGAACATGCATAAGCTAGGATCGATTTGATTGCTTCCATTCTAGAAACTGGGGAAAAATTCTCTTCAAATTCTATACCTTCATCCCGAGCATATCCTTTACATACCAATATTGATTTGTTCCTAGTAACATGTCCATCCTCACTCAAATTGTTTTATAAGACCCATTTTGTACCAATGATGTTCTTATTTTTCAGTCTTGGAACCATTTCCCATGTGTCATTCCTCTCTATATGATTACCTCTTCATCCATAGATTTTATCCAATGTTCATCCTTCTAGCTTATTCAAAAAGGCTCGTCTCAATAGTAGATAGTAGTGCTAGATGTTGTTGTTATGGTGAGAAAATTTGTCTTCCGGTTTCAAGTCCTACATATTTATTCCCAATAATCTATTATGACTGATGATTTTTCTACCCTCATATATTGGGTGTCTTTGGAGGTGCTTGAAGATCCTGTTGTTCTTTCTCTACTTTTGGTTGCTCTTCTTCTTCAACTGGTTCTTCATCTACTTATTCTTATTTCAAATCTTCTTCATGATCCTTTTCCACTAAATATTTTCTACTTTATTTTATATTTCATTCATTTGTCTCATCAATCATCACATTGATTCTTTCTACTATTCTGTTGAGGCTTATATTGAATCATGTGTATTCTTTCCTTTTTCTTGAGTACCCAACCAGTATGACTTTGTCAACTCAAGAATCAAAATTTCCAATTCTTCCATCTTCTCTTTTTATGTATCAATTGCTTATGAATACTCTTAAGTGATTCACATTTGTTGGTCTTCCTTTCTATATCTCATATGGATTGTTATCACTGTTATTTCTGATCATCCCTTTGTTTTGTATGTGAATTGTTGTATGTATTTCTTGTACCCAAAATATATATGTTAACTTGGAATACATTAACATGGTTCTATCCATTTCATGTATTGTTTTCTTCTTATTTTAGACAAATCCATTTTGCCGAGGTGTCATGGCCACTGAGAATTACCTCTTTATCCCATGCTTGCTGCAAAATTCCATGAATTCCTTTGATGTAAACTCTCCTCCATTCTCTTATCTCAAAAACTTGATTTTCAACTATGTATCAGTTTCAACCATCTCTTTGTATGTATTGAAGTTTTTGAATGCCTCTAACTTTTTATTTAGAAATAAAACTACAGTCACTCTTTTGTAATCATCAACTAGTAGCATGAAATAGTGTTCACCTTTCAATCCCTTCATTCTTGTTGGTCCAACTAGATCAATATGTACAATCTCCAGTGGTTTTGTTGTGGAATACTCCTTTGACTTGAACTTTGTCTTGGTCTATTTTCCCTATAGACAATGCTTTCATATAATGTTTGTTGGCTTTGAGATCTCAATAATTTCTCTTACTATTTCCTTTTTGATGACTTTGACAATATTATAAAAATTTATGTGACCCATTCTTTTGTGCTAGAGCCAAATTTCATTGTCCTTTCCTAAGAAACACATTTCCTTTCCTATTTCATTTAAAACATATATGTTGCTTGGAGTTCTTACAGTTGTATCATGTTGGAGAAATTTCTATTTTCGACACACTAGTCCATTGGGAGTAACACTAGTTCAGTGGGAGTTAACTGACTAGTTCTATTTTAGACTTTCTAATCTTAGACCATCACTATTATGCATGTATTCCTAATTATAGGATGTCATTTCCTATATGAGTGAAGATCACTAACTCATTGATAAGATCATAATATACATTGATTATCATTCTTCATTGTGTATCTCTCTTCCTTTTCTTGATAATATTTGTTTGTGTATGCTTTAGCTAGATCTCCAATGCAGGTTTCCATGAAACACTAACATGGTATCAAAGATATGCTTCTTGGAACAAGCCAGACAAGAGAAAGAATAAGGAAAATCAGAGTTTCAGAGAGATAAATCTATGGTCATACCTTTCAACAGTGATTTCTCCAAAAATATTAAGTTTTTGAGGAAACGACCTGCGTGGGAAGTAAATAGACCCATTATTCAAGTGGGTTTTCAGCCGTTTGGCG
The DNA here is from genome assembly GCA_000966675.3 of Picea glauca. NCBI lineage: Eukaryota > Viridiplantae > Streptophyta > Pinopsida > Pinales > Pinaceae > Picea > Picea glauca. The sequence goes on along the minus strand of JZKD02S1741733.1, from coordinate 41,971 downwards.
AGATTCCTCACCATTTACTCAAAAAGTAAGCCACAATATAGTCTCCTGGAACTGATACAAATCCATGGTCATACCTTTCAGAAGTTATTTCTCCAAAAGTATTAATGTTTTGAAGAAACAACCCACACAACAAGTAAATCAACCCATTCTTCAAGTGGGTTTTCAATCGTTTGGAGGTTGTCCTCATCGTTTTCTCAAGCATTGAGCTACAAGATAGTCTCCTGAAACTAATACGAATATGTGGTCGTACCTTTCTACAATGATTGCTCCTAAAATATTAATTTTTTGAGGAAACGACTCACATGAGAAGTAAATCAACCCATTCTTCAAGTCGTTTTTGAACCGTTTGGTGAGATTCCTCACCATTTACTCAGAAGGTAAGTCAGAAGATAATCTCTTGAAATTGATATGAATTTTCACTTAAAGTGCCTTTTCTGCCATGATTTCTTAATTTTTCACTTGCAGATTGAGAGTAAATTTTTAGGGGTTCTTAGAAACAGTGGGAGAGATGGATAGGAAAACTATTATAGAGTCAAAATCGGTGGTAATCCTTACAACATACAATTATTTTGATTGGAATCCCAAGGCAGAATTCCAACTCAGAAGGAAAGGACAGTATAATTTGACAATGGCGATAGAAACAGAACCTACATCAGTGATTGAGACAATGAGATGGGCGAACTGTAAGGATGAGGCCACAAGACTAATTCTTGAATTAATCTCCACTGATATATGGTTTCATGTTTCCACATGCAAGACTCCAAACAATATCTGGACCACCTTGGAAGGACTCTTTGGAAAGCAGGATGAGATGCGAGGTCATATGCTTGAGGTAGAGTTGAATACCTTAGACCCTAAAAGTTTTGATAATATACATGATTTCTTTACTAAATTTAAATCTTTGATTTTGAGCTTGGGTGAATATGGTATTGACAAGTCTACACAAGAGAAACAACTTATTCTAACAATCTTGGCCAAGATAGGACCATAATATGCTATATATGTATCCAATTTCCATTCTGGTAGATGTCTTTTTGGAACAAATTGGAAAATTCCTATGTTGGCTGAGTTCATTGAGTCTCTTACACAAGAGCAAGAAAAACTCATAAAATTGGGCCGCATGAAAGATCCCAAAGCACATGCACTCACCATGCATGATGGAAAATTGTCATCCAAACAAAACGAGAAGGAGGGATATTCCAAACCCTTTAATGATTCTTCAGGTTCCAAAGACTCTTTAGATTCCAAGAAGAAGAAGAAGGGAAAGCATTCCACTTACTGCAATAAGCCAAATCATGAAGAATCCACAAGAATGAAGAAACGGATCGATCTTATGGAAAAGACACTTCAGCAGAACAACCTTGGAAACTTCATTCCCGAGGGAGTCAAGAAGTAGAAGGAAGAAGATCATGCTCCTAAGAAAGGTAATCATCATGCTCTGGTTGCAATTAATTCCTCATCTGATTCATGGATTATAGATTCTGGTGCATCCAATCATATGGCAGTGAAAGAGGAAGTTTTTTGTTCTTTGAGTCCATGCTCAAGACCCCCTATTCTGATCAGGGATGATACTCCAGTAGCAGTAGCAGGAGAAGGGAGAGTGGAACTCCACAATGGCAGTTTTGAGAATGTTTTACATGTTCCAAAGATTTCTATGAATATTCTCTCAGTTTATTAGATCACTCAAAAAGGTAAAAAGGTTGAATTTACATCAGATTCAATTTTAGTAATTGACATGCGTGACAATTCCATCATTGCAATTGGTGAGGTGGATCAAAAGTCAAGGTTGTATAAATTCACTAAGTTTTCTGACGATGACTCCTCTATTCTACTTACACACAAGGAGAGTAATTTGCATGAACCTCCAGTGCAACATGCATATACTCTTGTTCTTCCATCAATTTCAAGCATCAAAGATGATTCCATATACTTTGATTTTGTACATGGAAATAAGCAGGTAGTATAGCCAAATAAGAATCTAGAACCGGAGCTTCAACAGATGCCCAAGAAGGCACAGACCACACTTAAACCAGAAGGAAACCTTGTAGTAAATCCATTGGATTTGAGGAGAAATCGATATCAACATGAGGAGTCTTCTCATGTATTTTCATCTTCAGAACCTACAATGCCCATGCATTGCTATATGGTTCAGTCCAATGATACACATACCTACTGATTCGCACTTCTTTGAGTCAAACACAAGTCAGTGTCCTTGATCACACATTTGACTAACACTTAGCATATTCTGTTTCATGTCTTCAACTAGTAAAACATTTTTTGTCATGGAATCCTTACTTCCAAGGTTGAATTTTCCATTTCCAATAATTTTGGCTGAGTTGTCATTCCCAAATGAAACTGATCCATCTTTTTCCTTCTTCAATGTCATAAATCTGTCTTTACCACTTGTCATATGCTTTGAGCATCTGCTTTCAACATACCATCCATGTTTCTTGTGTTGATATTGTAGAGCAAGATTGCACTCTTCAATGTTGAATTGATCATGATTTCTTATCCATATCCTTTGTGGTTCCTACTTATCATTGTTGATATTCTATTTTGGTTCCCTTGGAGGAACATTAAGTATGCAATATTTAGCCATATGTCCAAAGTTGTTTCCCTTGTAGCATTCTACCTCATCACTCAATGATCCAAATATGTTGGAGCTTCTATTTTTTTCTTCATGAGTTCTCATTGGATAACTATTTCTTGTATATCCCTCATCATTGCTTCTATTCATGGTATTGTCTCTATAATTTGCATCTTTGTGCCCAAAATTATAACATGAATAACATGAACCAAGAAAAATGTTTTGATACCTAGGAGTGGAAGATCTTTTGAATGGTGCTTCTCTTATGAATCCTTCTTTTTCTTGAGGTATGTATGTAGCTAGTTGTTGTTGATACTGACTTTTGAATATTCTAGGTGGTGCAGTGTCTTTATAATCTTCCTCTTGAGTCTTCTTGTCTTCTTCTTTCTTAGAGGGACCTCTGACGGCTTTTGCATAGATTCTTGGTTATACTTCTTTCTCTATTGTTTTGGATCTTGAACATTTCTTTGTATGCATCTGATTGTATCGTAATCTAGATCCTTCGTAATACGATATTTGAATGTTAATGATATTATCCAATACCTTGGTGTTGTTTTGTTGCATATCCTTCTAAAGATATTTTCTTAGAGTGATTATCTTAGCTTCCAAGCCTTCAATGGTCCTATCTCATTCTTATAACTTCCCTTTGAGTTCTTCTTTAATTTTCTTGTCTTATTCTACCTGTATCTTTATCTTTTTTATCATCTACTCGACTTCTTTGGAGTTGTGAGTTATTGTTTCTTCGTTAGCTCTTCCTAAAGTAGCTTGTTTTTGTTATTTTCCTTCTTTAGAGATTCTATGGCACATATCAATTCTTCCTTGTAATCAAATTTTTCCTCTTCACGTTCTTCTTCATATCCTTCTTCATCATAGTCTCATATTTCCATAAATAGTACCCTTTTGTATCACTGTCACTGACTTCATCTTCGTCTGATGAGGAATTGTCTTCCTTGCTGTAGAGACTTTTCTTGAAAAAATTATTTATGTTTCTTCTACCCTTTTGGATTTGGTTTTTCTTTTTAGAGTCATCTTCTTCATTACCTTTATTTTTATTATAGGGACATTTATTATCAAAATGACCAACACCATCACAATTAAAAAATTTCAATGGAAGCATAACCTTGTATTTTATGATTCCTCTTTTTAGCTTTCTGACAAAGTTATCCACCTCTTCATCTTCCTCTAAATCATCGTTACAACTACAATCTGACTTTGGATTTTGTTTATCTATATTCTTCATCTTCTTGGATGCCTTGAATGGTTATTCCTTTTTTATTGGATTGTCTTTATATGTCCTCATCTCATAAGTTGTGAGTATCCCATGTAACTCATCCATGGTCATTGTATCTAGGTCCACTCTTTCTTCTACAAATAAATTTTTTGAATCAAATCTCATTGGTAGAGATCTTAATGACTTTTTGATAATGAAATGTTCCTTTATCTCATCTCCCAAACATTTGATATTTTTTACTATTTCATCGATTTGTATAAAGTAGGCTACTATGTTTTCATCTTCACTCATCTTAAATTATTCGATCTTGGCTCTAAAAATATGAAGTTTAGCTTCCTTAAATTTTTGATATCCTTCGTAGATAGTCCTCAGTTTGTCCCATATTTCCTTTTCAAAATCACAATGCATAAGCTTGATATGTATTGCTTGAGTCACACCATTATCGATAGCGTTTCTATCCCTTGAATCATTTTCTTCAATCTTATTTCCATCAATATATGTCTGGGGAGTGGAAGGTTCTTTGTAACCATCTACTACTAATCACCAAACATCGAATCCTTGTGCTTGTATATATGTTTTTATTATTATTCTATAGAATTCATAGTCCTCATCATCAAACTATGGTACACAAACCCTAGCGTGATCCATGATCTCCTTCCAGTGGTTAGACTACTTCTTGAAAGACACGCTCTGATACCAATTATTGGATTACTGAGAGGGGGGACGAATCAGTAGTGAGAAATTTTAGTACTTTTAACCATAGTATATTCTTCAACAATATTCAATAGTTTATCCTTATCATTCAATATATCACCAATAGTATAATCATAAATAACATCACATCGCAATAGATACGCAGTACACTAGAATTTACGTGGAAAACCAAATGGGATAAAAACACATAATGATTTTCTTATATATCAAAATAATTCATTCATTGGAAGCACCAAATTCCTGATTCTCCAGATACAAATGGAAGGAGGATCCAACCCCCTGTTCTTAGGCTGCAACCTAAAGGAAGCTACAACTCCCTGAATTCTCTATCTCCAACTAGAAGGAGGCTACAACCCCCTGAGTTCTCTGACTTCAACCGAAAGGTGGGTACAACCACCTATCCTTTCCCTATCCAACCACCCTGAAATGTAAATGTAGAGCAATTTTATCTATCACAAACTATGCCTATGTCATTGTCATAGCCACTATCACATCAACCTGCCAACATGTCATTGTATCCAACCTGTATGCATGTACCATTCCATTCATACATCATAAATCATAAATCATAACATCAACCATGAATACAACCTGTACCATATACCATAGAATCAATCATGTATAGACCTGTGCCATATCTCCATGAAGTATCTCAAAGAACCAATGCATGTCCCTCATTCATATGACACCATACAACATGAACTCAAGGATATGATCTATAATAACCATGTCATGTATTGAACTAGATATAAGAATGATCCTCTCTCAAACAAACAACCAAAATATACCATGTCCAAATACCAAATCAACCATACCAAGTATGCCTCAAACATACACCATATCATGACAAGGAGTAACCATCAAAAAAATTATAAAATTATACCAATACCTCTATAGATGACATGAAACTATGAGATGTTGACCTGTAGACGTCCTTCAGACTTCAGGGACCTGGTACCAACATTTACTCAATAATTCATGAACCATTTTATAGATATGCAACTTTCTCTTATATTTCCGTAGTATATACACAATGTTTTCCATTGTATCCAGCATACATATGCTCCCTATCTCACCCGCAACCCGTGTATACCTCAGAAACTAGGGTTTGTTGGAGCTCTAAAACTTTTTCTATCGACCCTATTTTTCTACCTTAGAAAATGATGCTACAACCTTAGCAAACAAATCACTATATCACAAGAAATGTAAACAATGAATAAGTGTTTGCGTGTTCTTAGGAATGACTCCTCAAGGTGTATTTATAATTTTTCTAGGTAACTCCTCTCCTTAATTTAGGGCTTCTAGGTTTTTCTTGCTACAACAAATTTACTTTTTCATTAAGGACTTGTAACCAACTAGGGGCTTCTTGACCATTTCTTCGAGGCTGGCCACTTGACAAAGTCATATCTCCCTAATCATGAGGAACTACATGGTGTTCCACATATCATCAGAAATTCCATGACAAGTAACATCCATCTATGAGAATATTTTTTTCATTTACTATGTCCTTCATGTCCATATTCCTCAACCAAATTTGGGTCCCATAACCACACCTCTGGGGTTTATTCAAGGGTTGATATCAATGACAACACAATTATCAACATAATTAACCCAAATGCGGAACAAAAGTTAGGAAAACTATACCTTTCGGCTGGTTTTCTTACTCTTTATGACCTCCTTATAACTGAGTCGATTGTTCCACCTCTCCTCTTATTCAATCGACTCATCCAAAGCATCTTCTTCACTCCTTGGTTCTAAGTGCACCTTCTCTGGATTATTCTCGGTCTGAACAATTGCTTCAGGCTCAGACTTACTTCCAAGTTCTCTGAATACCACATCTCGACTGTACATTATTTTCCTTGATGCAAGATCTGAGAGATTATATCCTTTCATTCCTTCTTTGCATCCAATGAAAATACATTTGGCTATCTTGTTGTCCAGATTGCTCCTCTTTTCCTTGGAAACATGCACAAATGCATCATAGACAAATACTTTGAGATGTGAAACTAAAGGATTATTACTTAACCATACCTCAAGTGGAGTCATGTCAACTAACACTGATGAGGGAGACATATTCACCAGATATTTTGTAGTGTCAACTACCTCCACCCAAAATTATTGTGCCAGCCCAACACCACTGATCATGCTCCTTTCCTTGTCCATCGATGTTTTGTTCATTCTCTCAGCAACTCCATTTTTCTGTGGGGTATATGGTGTGGTATTTTGGCGTGCTATGCCAAACTTCTTGCAGAACTGATCAAATTATATTCCATAGAATTCACCACCATTTTCAATTCTCAACACCTTAATCTTATTATCTCTCTGGTTTTCTACAAGAGATTTAAACTCTTTGAATTTATCGAAAACCTCTAATTTCTTGCAAAAGAAATATATCCATGTCTTCCTGGAAAAAATATCTATGAAGGAGACATAATACAGGGATCCACCAAGTCAAGGAACTAAAAAAAATCCAAACACATCACTATGAACCAACTCTAGAGTCCCATTTTCCCTTGTCGCCCCAGATGTGAACCTCACCCAACTTTTTTTTCCATATATACAATGTTGACAAAATTTGACTTATAAATTACATGCAGGAAATTCTTTGACCATACCTTTGTTATGCATATCTTGAAGTCATTTTTTCTCCAATGTGTCCCATCCTCTCATGCCATAGCATGGTCAAGTCAAATTTATTATGACTTGTCTAGTTTGTTTGAATTGAATCAGCCTGAGTCAAGTCGAGTCCACTTCAAGAATAGTGATGATGTTGCATCACGTCAAGTCAAAACTCCCTAGTAACTTGTATAGGGTTCCAATCTGAACTCCTTTCATTAATACCATTGCACCTCTCACCATCTTGCATGAATTCTTCTGAAATAGAGTGTGCACCCCTGCATCACTCATCTTGATGAAAAATATTAGGTTTCTTTCCAAACTTGGAATGTTCAGCACACCTGGAAGGGTTATCCTCCTCCCATCATGTAGTATCAGTCAAATTAGTCCTCACTCGACAATTTTGGTTGTCGGGTCATCCCCTAAGAACACTCCTCGCTCCACAATTTTGGTTGTCGGGTCGTCCCCTAAGAACACTTCTCCCGCTTGATATTGTTCATATTTTTAGAACCATTCTCTATGTGGTGTCATATGATAGGTTTCTCTTGAGTCGATCAACCAAAAATCTTGATCCAACTATGTATTGGTCGACGCCAAGTACACATCGCTTCCCTTATATGGAATCATCTTTCTCTCAATCGAATGCTTCTCATCAAATAATTTACTAAATTCCATTACCTTCAACTTCGAGTCCCTTTTGTAATGCCCAACTTTACTGCATTTCCATCATCTTCTTGTCTACTAAATCGGGGATTTAGATCTACCCTTCGACTAAGACTTTATACTAGATAATTTTCCTTATCTCTGTCAACCGATCGACCTCTCACCACCAAATCATGTTTGGTCAATCCTTCCATGTTCTTACTTCTCATTTATTCTGAAAATAGAGATGAAACCACATATTATAGCGCTAATGTGGTTGTATTACTCCCTATAGCCATAGCTAAGATATCCTAAGAGTTGGGAAAAGAACATAATAGGCTAATACATTTCTCCTCCTGGGTGATTTTAATATCCACAAAAGATAATTGGATTATAATGGTTTTAAATGAATTTAAATGCTCAATCATTGAACTTCCATCACTCATACTCAGAAGATACAGTTTATTTCTAAGAAAAAACTTATTTACCAGAGATTTCGATAGGCATAAGCTTCCCAACTTGTCCCACGGTTTCTTGACCAAATATTCACCTGAGACATTCAACAATACCAAATATGCAAGACAAAGTAAAATCGTACTCTTTTCTCTTCTCACGATTTAGTCCCATTCTTCCATTGACATACCTGTTGGCATGGTGCCTGGATAGACTGATGTCTATTTTTCTCGATTTACAAGGATGTCTTCAATTTTAAGATTCCAGATCTCAAAATTCTGGCCATTGAATTTTTTTATCTCTATTCTCGAGTTTCTCATCATTATTTAACACAATATTTATCACAATATTTAAATATTTCATACTTCATAATCTTGTTGAACCTAGGGTTTAGCTGTAACGACCCTGTCGTTACATCAACCAAACGAAGTACATGGTAATTTTTTTTTCTTTTGTTTTTCATTAGGATATTAAAATAGTTACAACATAATAACAACATACATCATCGTAATTGAAACGATGCATAAGCATTGCATTAAAATAACTAAAAGCGACACAAATCAACAATTAAACAATGACTTGATCAACGCATCGTCATAACTAACAATGACACAATCAACACAACACGATCGACTGAAGAAATATACAATTGAATGATCAACCATGTCACTGAGAATTAAAAGAACTACCCACCTAACCTATATTTCATGGTTAGGACCTCCAGGACACATAAGAAATGAACAAGCCTAGGATTCATCTGATTGATTTTGACCACTTAGGGTCCCAGGGCTGGCGAATTTTCTAAGGAACAAGGAGGTTTATAAATACTACTAACACAATCAATTCAAAATCCAACTAGCTCAATCAATCATCATCATTATTATTCATGGTGCAAGAGAAATCTAAATATTCAATCATTCATATATCGATAATATTCATGGCGCAAGAGAAATATAATACTGAATCAATCATATGTCAACACTATTCTAAGGCGCAAGAGTAATCAAATTTATTTAATTTATGGCACAAATGAATCTACTTGCTTACTCATTGACATTGTTGATACTTAGAGCACATCACCAAAAAACTTCATCCTCCCTTGAAATATGACCTTATTTTCTTCTGATTTCCTATGAAATTTGACTTGTGTATCAAATGAATGTATAATGATATTTATTTATACCATTTATGTCACTTTCTTTTAACATTAGGGCCGACCTGACACTTTCTTATTTTGTAATTTTGTTCTTTAATTATCTTCAGGGCCTACATGTACTTCCTTCTTCAATTCACTTTCTCATCTTCAAAAATTCACTTCTCCTCAACCATGAGGATCCATGTGACGTGCCACATACCACCGGAAACAACACAATGTATACTATCCATCCATGGGTGTTGTATCTGCATGTGCATTGTCCTTCATGTCCAAATACCTTCATCAATATTGTGGTCCAAAACCCATGACTAGGGTTGGCATCAATGAAAACATCCAATCTTACAACAATCTCCCCCTTTGTCATTGATGGCAACACTCATGCTCCCCCTATTATCATGATGCCAATTTATCTCCCCCTTTGAAATCAATGGAAAAGGGTAGGGCTTTTCCCCATGAATTTAATGGAAAAACGTAACTCGCTTCTTTGGGGATGCTCCCCCTGAACATATGGCACTCAATAATACTTCATCCTTATTTTTGGTCTTTGGTACTTTTTCTTCCTTGGAATCCTTTTGTGTGGCTTCTATATTCTCTCTCTTCTTCATGTCTAGGATGTATATGTTGTTCGGTATTCTTGTTGCAGTTGCAACCAATCTTCCTGAATTATTTTCTCCGATTTTACATTTTCAGGAGTCAAACGTAAGAGTGTATCCTTGATCACGTATTTTTCTTACACTGAGGAGATTATGCTTTAGATATTCAACCAATAGGACTTTTCCTGCTTTTACATTTTCACTTCCAAGCTTTACAATTCCTTTTACAAGTATTTTAGTAGATGAGTCATCTCCAAATGTAACATTTCCACCCTTTTTCTTCAAGCTGAAAAATTTTCTTTGATCTCCGGTCATATGAGATGAGCACCCACTATCTATGAACCATTCATCTTCTTCTGTGCATTCTTTAGTGACCAATTTCATTTGACAGTTTTCATTTTGTATAATTTCTTTCCTTTTCCATGTTGTAGTTGGTATACAAACATTTGGCATATGATTATCTTCCTTCATCTCCTTGCAATCTCGTGCTTTATGACCAAGATTATTGCACTTGTAACATACAATATTTTGATCCATTAACAGGTCAAATGAATTATAATTTTTGTTGATAGGTCTACGAACATTTCCATATCTACTATTTTCACCATTCATGTAGCTTGCATAGTTATTCCTTTCATTGATTCTACAATCGATTTCCTTGTGTCCAAAATTTTCACATGTATAACAATGTCCAAGAAAGAAATTTCCATACCTGGAAGTAAGTGATCTTATTTGTGGTGTGGTCCATCTGGGTCCACGATCTATTCTTCTGTAGTTTTCTTCATAATTATTTATTTCATACCTGATGGGAGAGGATCTTCTCGATATCTCATTCCTTTTGAATTCTATTCTTCTATCTTGTTGTTCATCTTGTTCTGGAGTGTTGGTTTCATCATTTTCATCTTCCTTCTCTTGTTTTGTTGTCTTCAAACT
>JZKD02S1741733.1:0-30382 GCA_000966675.3 Picea glauca | reverse complement strand
GGAGACCTTAGCATCATACTTCAAGAGAAGTGATCTTAATACTTTTTGTACAACCGATGATTCATCGAGCTCTTCACCTAATCCTATGATAGCATTAACAACTTCATCAACTCTAAGAAGATAGGTTGCAATATCTTACTTTTCATTCATCTTCAAATTTCAAATTCTTCTCTATGTCGTTGAAGCTTGACCTTCTTAACTTTTGGATCACCTTCGTAGATACTCTTGATTTTTGTCCCATACCTCTTAAGCGGTGATGCATCCCATCACTTTGATAGCAATGGTTGGTGCCAATGCTACTAGAATAACATGTTTAGATTTTGAATTACAACTCTTAAGATTCTTCTCATTTGGATCGGTTGGAGCATTATTTGGGATTACATAGCCATTTACAACTGAGTACCAAATGTCTACTCCCAAAGCCGTTAGGTAAGTTTTCACTCTATCATTCCAGTATGCATAATTTATTCCATCAAATTTTTGAATCCCATTTGAAATGTGCTCATGGTCATCCATCTCTGCTCAGGATTCTCCTTCCAGTGGTTAAACTGTTCTAAAGGAAACCTGCTCTGATACCAATTGTTGATACTTAGAACACATCACCAAAAGACTTCATCCTGCCTTAAAATCTGGCCTTCTTTTCTTCTGATTTCCACTGAAATTTGACTTGTGTATCAAATGAATGTATAATGATATTTATTTATACCATTTATGTCACTTCCTTTTAACATTAGGTCTGACCTGGCACTTTCTTATTTTGTAATTTTGTTCTTTAATTATCTTCAGGGCCTACATGTACTTCCTTCTTCAATTCACTTTGTCATCTTCAAAAAATATTTTCTCCTCAACCATGAGGATCCATGTGATGTGCCACATACCACCAGAAACAACATGATGTATACTATCCATCCATGGGTGTTGTATCTGCATGTGCATTTTCCTTCATGTCCAAATACCTTCATCAATATTGTGGTCCAAAACCCATGACTAGGGTTGACATCAATGACAACAACCAATCTTACAACAGATACATCACACTAATTTCAATTATGAAGATTTTGTTTTCACTGTACTCAATTAATTGTCAACATCGTAATAATTATTTAATGCAACACTCAAGATATCAATAAGAAAAATCAATGTTCCACCCCAACACCAATTAATATCATTACTCAACCCCAAGGTTACCAATAACCAATAAGGTAGACGATAATAAGCAAGTCTGAGTCCCACTATATTATAAGATACACATATAGATATTCAATTCAACATCTACACCTTATAAATTGTCCCACGCAACCACAACATGGTATAAGAAATTAACAAGGTTTCTCATGAGACAAATAACCATTGGATATTCATACAAGCTAAAGGTAAAATTCTAGATTACGAATATATGTGTGCTAAGATTAAATATTTCTTACAATAGTACAATGATAGAGATCATATAAGATACACTTAATTAAAATCTTTCTAGCAGGAAAATTCCCCCTATAACTATAGTAGGGTTTAATATATAGACAGAGCGAATGATCGTCTAAAAGTCAATCTATTTTCTACTCTAACCCAAACATACCAAAATCAATGAATAGAAAGCAGTAGAAGAGAAGATCGGTAACTGTACCTTTTATCCCACATCTGGTGATGACCTCCACAAGCTCTATAGTTCCAAAGAATGCAAGTCTCCTCCCAAGGATGAACTGCATCCAAAACTAGGAAAACAAGGACTACAAGAATGTTATTTCTATTCATAAATTAGGGTTAGATATCAAATATTATGTATAAATCAAATAAAATACACAAAACATCATCATTTGGGACAGGGAAAATAGATTCTTTAATTCATCAAACCAAGACTGAAACTTACAATCCATGTCAGCCACTATTCCACGAACATGGTTCGGGATCCTATTTATAATGCTCCAAGAGCACCTTCAATAATCCTCTTCTCACAATCTACTTATCACCTCAAGGAAAGGGAATGGATTGGGTGGAAGAAAAGGGGTTGAAGAGGGAGTGTTGAGGCAATAACTCAGAAAAGGTAGCAAATGCTTGGGCATAGAAGGGAAGTGAAATTGGGAAGATTTTCACCATTCTTATTCTTAGTTGTGAAATGAGACCCCAACACCTCCTTTTATATGAAAAAAATATGTTTATTCATTTGGGGGATGGGCTATAGTAGGTGAATTGGTTGGGAAACCTCCAATAGCTCGTGAATTCCACCAAATTTCTTACAACTTTTTAATTTTTACAACTTTTGGAGGTATATGCGGGTTGTGTATTGTGAATAAAGAATACGTATGTGGGCTTTATAACATGCAACAATTGTATGTACGCGGGCTATAGTGGTGCAAGGCATGTACATTCTCTAAAAATTGGTTTTTAAGTAGAAATTCTCGACAATGATTTGGAAAATTATACAAGTAAGAGGGCCAATGCCATGTATGCATGAGTAGGGAATTTTAGGGTTATACTATATGCACCATAATGTATGAGGTCATAAGAGAAACTAATGGCCGAAATACATTACAACATCTTCACCAATGCACAAAATCGAGAGAGTGCGGGTCCAGAGTTCGGGAGGTGCCATCTGCAAAATAAAAATTGTCTCTATAAGGCAAGCATACCCATACTCAGGATGAACTTAATCATGGCTGCCAATAAAATACACTACAGATCCATGTCATATAACTATATAAAGTGTAGCTGCGAGAAATACACAACGGATATACATCTCCAAATCAGTCGAATATATAAAAGTATAGTATGCATCTTCAGGAAGTTAGTGAGGCCTGTGGATGGAGATGAGGTATTCATAGCTCGAGAAACAACTTCAAGATATTCAAAACTCAGGTAGGAGTAAAATGGGAGTGTGAGACTCACTACCCTGAGGTCTTTGACAGTCCATTAGGAAAATACAGGAGGATATCGATGATCAGGCAAAGAACTTCATCGATTTCGAGGCTGGACTTGACTGGTATCTCGGGATGGTCGAATCATGAAAGTCAAGAGACAAATTGCGGAAAGGATGAATTAGGTTGGGTAAAAATTCTCTTGGAAAAAAGTACGAAAGATGATCAGACTCAGGAAGCATGACATTGAAATAAGTTTGTGATGCAGGAGGCAACGAAAAATTTCCATATATTTGGAAGAGTAACCAAATAGAGGAAGACACAACTCTATGTAGTGAGAACAACTTCCTAAGTTCATACTAGATCCCAATGCTTGACGCAAAAATGAAAGGATGTGCTTTGTCCAAGGGAGACTATCTTTGCTACCGAAAAATAATGAATATTTCTCGTCCCCTCCTTTTGGAATATTTGATTTTTTTGTCTTTTTCAATTTTTTAAAGAGATTGAAAATGAATAAAAGAATTCTACGTTAAAAATGAGGAATGAATGTCACAAGAAAGCATACTAGTTCCAAGCGCATGGAACATACTAATGCTCAGAGCAAGGAGACATGTGCAGGATAAGGACACTCAGGGAAAATTCCTCCATGGGTCAAGGTGTCAGGTCACAGAGGTAAGAAGTGTTGCAAGGCTTGTGTATAAGGAATGCTTCAAAGGTTCAATTGAGAGCAACATGGAGCCAGAATTAGGCCAAAGATGCAAAGATGAGACCTGCAATGCGATTAAGCATGACACAATGAAACCCCTTCTATGTAAATTTTTACAAGCCTAGAGAAGGTAAGCTCGGTAGTTTTTTCACATTTAGAGAGTCTGAAAAAACACAAAAGAAGACTCCAGGGAGTACCTTTTTTGGAGTTAGTCTAGTCGGTTTGAAAAAGGGTTAAAATTGAACCAAAAATATGTTTATTCAAAATCATTTTAACGAGTGTGATAAAGACAATATCACTTGGCAGTATTTTCAATATTAAGGAGTGTGAAAAGATCTTAACTATGGACTCATGGCCTTTTTCTGAGTTTACTCTCCTTAACCCGAAAAAGTATAAAAGTAACTGAGGAGAACTGTCTCGACAAGACGAATCTCCCGAGGTGTACCTTTTTCTGCTATAATCTACAGGCTGGAAAAAGGGTTAAACTCATGCCAGTAGTTGTTCTTCTGGACCAATTTAATGAGTATGAAGGAACAAGGTCACTCGACAATCTTTTCAATTTTAGGGAGTCTGTAAAGAGATTAACTATGCACTCTGAGGGGGTTCCTTTTTCGTAAGTAATCTATGAGGCTCGAAAATGGTGATAAACCAAAACCAAGGAGAATGTTCCTTTTTCGAAGATTTAGTCCCTCCGGCCCCAAAAAGGGTTAAACTTACATCTAAGAATACTTTTCTAGTGAACCGAAGTTCCTAGAGCATACCTTTATTCATAAAATTATCCATATGTATTGAAAAAGGGGTAAACTACCGCCAGAAAGATGTGCCTTCAAGTTTGAGTTTGGCGAGCATGAAGGGCAACAAGATCGCTCAACAATCTTTTCATTTTTAGAGATTCTGAAAAGGGATTAAAGAAGACTCCAGGGGGCTACTTTTCTTAGCTAATCCAAACGAGATCTAGAAGAATAAATACAATCTCGTTGGATGATTCTTTCAAATTTCAAAGAGAGCTTGAAAGAAAACAAAGCATGCTCATTAGGGAGTCCCGAGGGTAAGGCCTAGGATGATGGTGGATAAAATAATGAGGCTTCATATTGAAATCATGACAGCATTAACAAGGAATCCAAAGCATATAGTCATTATTGACAACATGGACGCCAAAAATGCAACAAGGATCTACCTAGGGAATCCATGTAAAGTTAGGCTCTACCACCTAATTACGACACTTCTAAAGCAACAATGAAGGTTCTGTGTTGCACTTTAGTGGGGTCGATCCTATGGAAAATCGAAAAAGACAATGAGATGTAGAAAGTGGGAATGAGATCCTAAATTATATGCAAAAAGTTGAAAAAAATGACTTTTACCAAAGGATACCAAAAATATGTGACCCATCCCAAAAAATTACCAAACCTAAAGAAAAAGAGTACCAGAATGACCAATAGAAAACTCACAAGTGAAATCGAGTGATCAACAAGCCAGGGGATAAAAAGGGGAAACATGGGCCAAAAAATTCTATAAATAAAAGTGGACAGCTCATTTTTACCATTACAATTTGAAAATCAACCAAAAGGTCAAAAGACCCCTGTGCTAAAAGAGTTGATTTGGGGAGCTTCAGTGGACGAAACGACCTTCCGTTTGGACCAAGTAAGTACAAAACACCTACACTAGCAATTCAATTCCTTCGTTTATCTTTAATTTTTTGTTTGGAGGGGGCGCGCTCTTGTAAAAAGAGTGGCCCTGCGTGTACACGGTCTATCCAAGGCCAACCCGCGTATGTACTCAAGCAGAATACTAAACAACCCACATACATATGTGACTCTGTACAAAGAAGTCTATGTACACCCTATATCACTTTGAAAAAATAAAAAGCAAGTGTTGACTCCTCTCTATTTTTCCATGTAACAAGTTGTATGTTCACAAGAGAGAGAGATAACATTAGGAGCTTGACCTCCTAGTTGAGGAGGACCCTGTAGCCATTGTCGCACTGAAACAATGCGGGTTATGGAAGATCTTCCAGTGTCCATGTATGAGGTCACAATCGAGGCTTCTCAATTCTCTTATGGAGTATTGGCATCCTAATGCTGAGGATTTCATGCTAGAGGGTCAATCACTGACCCCAACCACAGAGGACATTTACTTCTGGACTAACCTCTCGAGAAGAGGGGAACCAATTAACTTGAGGACTTTTCCTCCAGGGACTTTCAACATCGAGGTCTAAATTCGGATGTATTGTGAGGTTGGAATTGAGAAGGTAGGTTCTCAAGTGCTAATCCACAAGATCACCATCCTATCTGTGCACGTGATCTTACTTTTGATTGGGTGGATTACTGGATCCACATCCCTTCACCAGGCCTCCTAGGAACATATGAATTTTTCCATTCAATGTTTGGAGGCTACCATTTTTTACCGAAGTACGACCATGATGGTATGCATGAAGAGATATCTTACAGAGTGTCGACAGCGTACCAACAAGAACTTCAGGTTTGGTATTATCTTGTGCTCCTTATTCTTTGAGAGGGTGCCCAGCCTGAGTCCCGGAGAGACAGTACAGGGGCATGTATCCTCCTTCCCAGTAGTGAGTAGGTAGGCAACGTTGCTACATAGACATGGTGGAGGGAGTACCATAGATACCTTTGACAATAATTTTTTTGACTGGTGGGAACGTTAAATCTTGATGATCGAGGATTAGCCATATCTAGGGATCAACTTCACCAGAGACCCATACATGCATGTACCTCCCGATGAGGACCGAGGAGAGATAGGTAACATATATTTTAAATTTTACTTAATTTTTAATTTTCATATATATCCTTCTTATGCATGTATAGAGTACTAAATCATGTATCTGTTATGTAAAAATGTGGGGCCTTTATGATCAATAGACTTCGCGATGACTCAATAATGTCCTCGACCTAAGGTAGGACCAACAACAGCAGGAGGACTAGTAGCTATGAAGGGACCCCCATCTAGAGAGGCTGACAGAGTCTTGCGATGAGTGGAGCGCAACCTCACTGCACTCACTCGTGTTGTTCCTATGGATGATATCGAGGATCTCCCCTCGACTATGTAGCCACATGTAGTAGGGGTGCATCAGACTTGGGTCTAGTTGTTCTGGCGTTTGGAGAACAATGTTGTACACTATAGTAGGTCCAATAGACCTCGTCCTTAGATAGCATTAGACCATTGATGTGTCGAGGGAACGTTTTGTAACATATGTATTTTTTGAGGGCATAAGCCCAGTGATGTAGAATGATCACTTTTAAGGCTTTCATGCCCACCTATGTACTCATGACACTAATTTTTGGACACACACACACACATATATATTTACATCTTTCTTGTCTTATCGATGACATTTTTACAAATGTATTTACATGTGTATGTGTGTGCTTTTGTTTTTATAAGTGAGCAACATGCCAATCTAAAACTTGATTATCTAGAGTATATGTTAGATGATTAAATCTMCTAGGAACATGGATATATGTAATGTAATCGAACGATCGTTCTAAGAGACGTACCCTAAAGAATTGTCGATGCAGAGTGCGATAATACATGTGGTAAACCCCATTTAACTGGGACAYAACCAGTTGAGCATCTAAGTAGACTCGRAGGTGATAAATTCCATGTGATAAAGCATAATGAAGCAATTTCGTCACTGCAATATGCTCGGAAACATTGTTTGTAGCATATCCTAGAAAAATACCTCCGGAAGATAGCAACTGGCCTCCAGGTGTGAAAATCATTAAAGTTGTAGAAAGCAAGCCTCCGAGTGTGTCGACTAGCATCGCCCATGAACCCAAAATAAACCTACGATTCACTTGACATCTGCCATGGTGAAAAATAAAACATTAATAACTACACATCCACTAAACAAAAAGGAAAAAAAAATGTATAAGAAGCTATACATATATACAAGAATTCACCCATTTCACCTAGAGCCCATTTCTAGGCTCTGCCAAGGAATTTCCCTCAAAATCAACTAGATGGAAGGCACCCTTCTCTAATACGTCTTTCACAATGAATGGTTCAAACCACATGGGTTTGAACTTGCTTTCCCCCATGGGATATTTGTCTTGATCATAGACCAGGACAAGATTTCCTTCGGAGAAAATCTAAGGATGAATGGACCGATCATACTAACACTTGAATCATTTCTTATGAGCCTCATTAGCTAAGCCTACATCATGACACTGCTCATCAAACTGCTCAAGATATAAAAGGATTTCTTCAAGCAGTGAAGTGTCCGGAGGTAATTCCACTGCCAAATTTAAAGAAGGAATCTAACCCTCAATAGGTAAGATTGCTTCCAACTCGTATATAGGTTGAAAAGGTGAAAAATAGGTGGCAGTATTCACAGTCATTCGGTAGCTCCATAATGTTGAATATATCATCAAATTCCAATTTGACTTGGTAGAATTGATCATCTGCTAAAGAATAGTCTTGAGAGACTTATTCAGAGCTTCAACCTTATCATTCGCTTGCGGGTAATAAGGTGACGAATGTTCCTGTTTGAAGATGAGATTTGACATTAACTCAATCATCATTTTTTTTTGGAAGTGACTGCCATGGTCAGTGACAATCTCCTTTGGGATACCGAACCTACATACTATCTGATTAAATATGAAAAGAGTCACATTTTCTCCATCATTTCTAAACGTTGGCATAGATTTGAACCACTTTGTGAATTATTCTATTTCTACGATGATGTAACGATTCCCCTTGGCTGAAGCCGAGTGACATGTAGTAAAATAAATCCCCCGCTTGGTGAAAGGACCAACATCAATGACTGCAAACATAGGAGCAAGGTGTGCTCGTATATTTCAACAAAAGATCTGGCATAAGTGGTACTTCTTGACCACCTCTACACAATCTTTGATTAACGAGGGCCATAAGTAACATGCACATAGAATCTTTTAGGTTGTTTCCAACCCAAAAAAATGAATTCCACATGCTCCAGTGTAACAGTCATTCAAAACGAGATCAACCTCTTCATGGGTAAGACATCGCTAAAGAATTCAATCTATGCCTTGACAATACAAAGTTTCATCGAGTATAAGATAGTTTCATTCCTGATGTCGAATTCGTCGATGCTCATCGTGGGAAATAGAAGCAGGGCACTTCAAAGTATGAAGATACACTAGTATATATCCATACTAGGGGTCTGAATATGCAATTAGAAAAATATATCCATTAATAGGTGATTCTTCGTGCATCAAATCACTAGACTCGACCGACAGTTCTGAAATGAGTTCGACAAAGACCAATGACTTTTTGGATTTTGCAGAAGAAAAATCCAAGTCAAAATCCTGTAAGATGACTGTCCATATATTAATATTTCCACCAATGACCCGTCGTGCTAAAACATATTGGAAAGGTTTGACGATGGAAATGACAGTTGTCTTGCGAAGAAAAATGAAGTGACAGAACCGTTGGACAGCATGAACAGTTGCCAAGGCAAGTTTCTCAACATGAGAATAGTTGAGTTTCGGTCCAACTAGACCTCGGCTGAGGTAATATATAATGTTCTCTTCGAGCATATCATATTATTGAACCAAGAGCATGTCGATGGTCGAATCCGCAACAACCAAATACAACAATAAATCTTTGTTATAATCAGGAGGCCAGAGCAAAGGGGAAGACATCAGGGCACATTTCAACGCTTCAAAGGAGCACTGAGAAACTTCATCCCAATATAATGGGACCCCTTTCTTCAAAATATGCATAAAACCTTTAGTGATATTGATGTAATTCGTGACAAAACGCTAAATAAAATTTTCTTTCCCCTGTAAGCTCTAAAGATGGGGTATTGTGCATGGGGGAGGCAACTGAACTATCACCTCAACCTTGAGAGGATCGACCATTATCCCTGTTGTATATACAATAAAATATAAAATATGAACTGACATCACGCATATATCGCACTTGTTAGGATTCAAGTGAATTTTATAGTAGCAACACCTCTCAAAGATTAGTCGAAGATGGGCGGGATGATCAGATATATTGTGAAAATGTGATGCTAGATCATCAAGGTACGCCTCAACTATCTATTTGAGGTCGTGAAAAGCGTACGACATGGCCCCCTGAAAGGTGGCTCCAACATTCTTCAAGACAAAAGGAATATTTCGATATGCGAAGGTACCCCAAGGACAAATACAATTCATTTTATGTTGGTCCTTGGGTTTGATTTGAATCTGATTGTATCTCGAAAAACCATCCATGAACAAAAATAATTTGTAGCTTACGCATTCATCGATAATCTGAAAGATGAATGGGGTAGGGAAATTTTCTTTCAGACAAGCCTTATTCAAATAATGGAAGTCCATACACACACAAATCATTCCCTATTTCTTGTTAACTGGAACCAGGTTTGACACCCATTCCGTCAATTGTATAGGGTAGATAAAACTGACTTTGAATGATTTTTCTACTTTTGCATTGATTGCTACCGCTTTTCAAGGATTGACAAGATGAAGCCTCCGTCAGAATGGTTTGGCATCAGGATAATTTGTAATTTCATGCTCGAAAGTCTGTGGGTCGATTCCTAGCATTTTCTCGTAAGACCAGGGAAAAATGACATGAAATTCTTTGAATAACTCGATGTAAGTTTGAATCTCTTCAGGGGAGCAATCTTCTCCGATGAAAACATTCTCCACAATGTCATGGGTCTTGGAGATATTGATTGGAATCATTGTAGCAATTATTTCCATGTTACCCTTGGTGTAAACTCTGTGTGTAGCCAGAGGATTTATAAGAAAAGGATTATCTCCATTCATGGTCAAAACGAATTCTCTCACCTCCATTCTCCTTAGCTTGGCAAGGAAGTAAGATCTATGATGTAGATCATCCCAAGGTCTATCAGGACCATTCATTGCCTCGAGAATATCCTTGTCAGAGGGAAATACCAAGTCTAAAGGATCTTGAGTGGAAAGATAATATTGAGCTCAAATAGGCTCAAGAACTGGATCTAACTCCTACGAGGGATCTAGATCGGGGTTGGCCGAATTCTGCTAGACAATGTTGTACACAACCTCATCCGCAGATAAGGGAATGGCCATGCCATGATGCCCTATCCCTTCTGTCAAAGTCGATGGGGAAGGTAAATTCCACGTATCGTTAAAGTAGCTCATTCGAAATGATGATACTTTCAAAATTGCAGCCCTCGGCTAGTTGGGAACAACCGATAGAATCCATACATTGTTGGAAGGTGATGGGTAATTAAAGGTTCCCACCAACGACGAAAACAAACTGACACCTAATTTGACAATGCCAGGCTACATATTATCAATCATCGGGACTGTGGAACCCTTCAACTAAGGGTTAGGATGAGAGAAAGACAATTGGTCGATTGTCACAATCCGACCCTCGTGCAAAAGATACAAGACCTGAAAAATCATAGCAACCAGCGCATGCATCGCATAAGTCCAACTCCTTCCTAATAACAGGTTATAGTCAAGAGGCACATCGACCACTTCAAATTCGACACACACATTTTTACCTCCAAACTGCATGGGGAAGGAAGGAATCATTCCGTGTGGTCTAAATGACTAACCTTCAAATGTCGTAAGAAATGTAGGTGACGGAGACAACTCAGGCTGGCCAATGGCCTTCCAATATTCCAACGACATCACGTAATTCGAATGTTCTGTGTAAAATATTTTGTGGTGTAAGACACTATTATCTAAAAGGAAATGCGGTGAGGAAGACGGGGTTTTAACGGTTGGATTGAAAACGATCGTTCCTTAGTTACAAGCCTATGTTTCTCCCAAGGAGGACAATAGATATTTTCTCTACGAGGGGAAAATCTGGAGTACTTCTAAAGTGGACATTATGCAAGGGTTATGTTCCAGATCCTCCAAAACGGAGTAGTTTTGTGTGGCCCTCACGTTTGGATTATGAGAATCCTTCTTAAATGCACCTTTAGGGATGAAATTCATCGTTTCTCCCACCAACTTCTCAATTTGGAGAGGAGTCGGTGAGTTAGTGTCATCCTTTCCCTCTCGACAGATTCCAACATTTCATTGTTTGGGGCCCTGGTTGCTAAATGAGATTCAACATTCATCATGTAAATATTTGCGGTCCAGTTGTTTTTGGTAGGCACAGGGGGTCCCTATCTTCCCCCTACCGCGCTTGTGGATGTGAAAGCCTAAGTCATGTTTTTCCCTTGCGGAAAAGGGTTCATCAACATAGAAGGTTGTTTTTGCGCTAATAGCTTCTGGGCTTCTGCAAGCCAAGGGCATAGGTGAGTCATGTGGTCTTTCGTGCAGAGATTACACATATACTTCGACTTCTTCTTCAATGTTGTCCCCCCACCAATATTATCGATAGCCTTTTTATCCCTTTCACCCTTATTATTTCGTTGTTTCTTCTTTCCCTCGGTCTGCTAGTTGTCCTTGGGATTCACCGATTGCACACTATGTATATCCGACGTCTGGGTAGGGGAAACAACCAAACTCAAAGTCGGGCTGCCATAGTCTTTTGTATGAATAATTTTTGCAACTGATTTGACAACATGTTTGTGGACTTTATTTCTATTGACCCCACAATGTCATTGGCATGGGGCCTAGCCTTTTTCTTGGCCTTATCGAGAATAGGCCATGGGTCATCTGGAAAGGTCTTGTAGAGAATGCCAGACTAAGAGTAGATTAGTTCAAACTGCTGGGCTCTCATAATCTCCTCCTCTTTTGAAAACACTTCGGAATTCATTACGTCTTTACATACGTAGGTCACCAAAGACTTCAATAACCACTCAAGCAAGAAATCAGGAGGGACCTTGACCTTAATTAAGCTCTTTATACGCTGTCATTCTCGGCTATGATCAGAGATATGGCCGACCTTGGTTTTCTCAAAGTTAGCCAACTATTTGTTGTTGACGTTGTATCTCACAGGTAACTGGAAATGGTTCAAGAATACCATTGCCAAGTCATTGAAGTAATAGTACCTCGAGCCATAGAGCTCAATATACCACTTCACAACATTCCCTATAAGAGTACATTGAAAAAGGCATAACTAGACAGATTCATCCTTCAACAAGTTTGACGAGCACCACAAATGAAAGGTAGCCACATGATCACCAGGATCTTTGCCAGGCTTGCCCTCAAATTTTATAATATCTGAAGGAAAATTAGTCGGCATGGGGGGCCAACATGGATCATGAAAAATGGGTTCATTCAGTAATCTCGACAAGTCTGGCAGATGTAGAGTTTCTGGAAATGGCAATTTATGTTGTGAACTATTTACTGGAAAAGAGGGCCCTGGATTTTGACTAACACCAGGTTTCCAGGAAAAGTTGGAGTGCTAGCGAGGGTTTTGGTAGAACCCGTGGCCTTGACCAACATAGGGAAACTATGTCTATTAGGGTGTCATCAACTGACTCTTGAAATTGGACGACATAGCTTGTGTGGGCATTTATCCCTGCATTGTGTTCCAAGGACCTTAGAAGGGGATTCCCCCAGCTGATCCAATGGGCATGGATATGGAGCCTTTCTCGGGGTTCCATTGACTATGGAAGGGGTTCAACTGACTGACATCCCTTGCAAGGGAGATTATCCCTGCTAAGGATTCCAAAGACCCTGTGTGGAGTAAACTCCAGTCTTCGCTCCCTCTGAAGGAACAATACCTTGCACCAAGTTTTGTTGACCAAAGTTGGGGTTGGCCCCATTCGAGAAAGTGGTCAAAGAGAAAGAATTATTCCCAAACGCATTGAACAAAGAGAATGACATAGATCCCACCGGTGTTTTATAAGACGAAGGTCCTAAAATTCCTCCACCAAACAAGATATAATCAACATTCAACCGAATCAACTACTGAAAAGAACCACCAAGTGAAGGGGATGCAGGAGGTATATGACCCCCATCGTAAGGGATAGCATTAAAAGGGATAGTAGATCCCGTGGATGACCCTTGAAAGGGAGTGTTTGAGCTCCCAGCACCTAGACCCACGATTTTTAAGGTAGAATAAGTAAGAACTGAGTTTGTATAAAATTTGAGCATCCCATATAAGAATGGAGGGCCTGCCACACTCTGATTAAACAGAATAGTGGTTGAAGCCGATAAAGGTATTAGACCATTTCCCGAAGTTGAGGGAGTGGAGAAAACTATAGTCCTGACTGGTGAAGGTGGGAGATGAGGTAGGATGCCCCCTGCAGTAGTAGCCGTAACAGGAGTATGAGGAATCCCGGACGAAGTAGCAGCATTCGCTTCCATTTTCGCTCACAGGACTAGCTGGTGCTCAGAAGATTTCACCTTGGGAGGGACAATTTGAATCAAGCTCGACATTGACAAGTTGGTAATCAAAGGATTAGCTGACCTAGAACCTTCAGTTTTAAGGTCAGATATGGTGGATTCCTTTGGATCCATAAAGTCTCCTCGCAGAATTGGATCAGGAACAGTTTCCTATGTCCTGGTCGCTTTGAACGACCCTTCTTGATCAAGTCTTCACCTTAATGGTGGCAGAGGCAGCTCCAAAGTAACCAACAACAAGCCCTGAATCCTTCACGATGGACGAAGTTGTTGATATTCCACTTTGTGAAATGATCAAATGACACAGTAAGGCTTGACTAGCATAGAACACAAAGCACACAGTAAAAAAGGTTTCCCAAAAATAAATCAAGCAATCGACTAACTAGTGGGAAAGATGGTTACAAAAATCGACAGTAGAGAAACTAACCAGTGCAAGTGCAACTCAAACATGGAAGCACGCTCCGGGTATACTCTACAAAGTGTGATCCGACGTCCACCCTAGGTACTATGGTATACCCCCGCAATAACCTATGTAATTCCATAAAATATGGGAAACTAGGTTGTTAACTCCCAGTCAGTTACCAAGAGGGTAGAGTCGACATTCAAACAGATCGTAATGAGAAGGATAACAAGTCTGAAGCCCTTCAAGGGTATAGAAATCAAATGGCCTAGAAGACAACTAAGGATATTGAATGGATTTGAGGTCCACGAAGCTTCGTAGGAAAATTCAATCGGTATTGTTCCTGTGAAAGACCCTCAATATATAATCCCCACTACATTCATTCCAACTTTGGAGGGGTTATCTCCTCTACCTTTCCTCATGCGACCTCATGTTTATCCCCTGTGTTAGAGGGGGGTCCTGGATAAATCTTACGACATTGGACTTAAAGCACTCTCTAACTCAGACTCCAATGTTTTTTTTAACGCGGCCTTGAAGAGTTTCCTCTGCACACCTAATTCAAGGCCCTAAAACCCTAAACTAGTCTGTGAACCCTACAAACAAAAACATCTAATGTAATTTAGATTAGGATTTAATTTTAAGGCTTGATTTACTCAAAAGGTATGGTAGTGAAACTAATGGTGTTATGAAGAGACGAATTAGGAAGATAACTTTAACGCACTTGAAAGAAAAAGATACTTCAAAATTAAAGAAATGTTTGTAAACAACTCTTTGTAAATTCAACTTTTCTAACTGATATTTCAAGATCTTGTAAATGAAGAAATCCTAAAACTTGCTTTCTTTTGACTACAAACTACTTATATTTCAGGAAATCAAAAATAAATTTGAAATGAAGACTCTTTTCTTTTGCTAATAACAAACTTGACTACTTTACCAAACTAAATGCAAGAAAATAAAAAAATAAAAATATTTTTCAAGCTGCTTTAACAAACTAAAGTAAAAAACTTTTTTTGTTTTTCCAAAGCAAGAAACATGGACAAAGAGAAAACTGAAAATAAGACTGATAAATACCTTAAGCCCACTGCGGATCACAGGGATTCAACCAAGAAACCAAAAGGTGGATCTAAGACTTGACAACTCACTCTAAACCTTTTAGGGAAAACACAAGAAGACTAAGGAACAAGTAAACTGAAAGTTCGACCCAAGATATGGCCATAGACATAGACTCTAATTGATTAAAGAAAGTCCTGAGAAATCTGAACTTCTATCAGGAAAGAGCTAAACTCTCTCTTTATAAAAAATATTTTCATGAAACAAAGACGCATCATGTTGCACCAACAACCTATGTATGTACGTGGGTTGTCTATTGTGTAGAGAACGTATGTATGCGGGCATACCCAAAACAGGTCGTGTACACCTATGAGACTTTTCAAAAATAAAAAGACAAGGAAGACCTACAGGGCAGGGAATGTTGGTATGCACCTTGGAGGTGACCAAATACCCTAGAAAGACTCAGTAAACTTGAATTAAAATCAAAAGGAAAACAAAAAACCAATCAACAACCCAAAAACCTCCCTAAAAACCCTAGAGAGATCCCCAGTATGCTCATCAATTATGTTAGCGAGAAAATCCCCCCTATATCTATACCAGGGTTTAAGATATAGACAGAGTGAATGACCATCTAAAAGTCAATATATTTTCTACTCTACCCAAAACATACCAAAATCAATGAACATAAAGAAGTAGAAGAGAATATCGGTAACTGTACCTTTTATCCCACGTCTGGTGATGATCTTCTCAAGATCTGTAGTTCCAAAGATTGCAAGTCTCCTCCCAATCCTGACCTGCATCCAAAACTAAGCAAACAAGGACTACAAGAATGCTATTTCTATTCATAAATTAATTTTATATATCAAATTTTATGTATAAATCAAATAAAATACACAAAACATCATCGTTTGGGATAGGGAAAAGAGATTCTTTTATTCATCAAACAAATACTGAAACTTACAATCCATGTCAGCCATTGTTCCGCAAACCTAGTCCGAGATCCTTTTTACAATTCTCCAAGTGCACCTTCAATAAGCCTCTTCTCACAATCTACTTATCACCTCAATGAAAGGGAATGGATTGGATGGAAGAAAATGGGCTGAAGAGGGAGTGTTGAGGCAGTAACTCACAAAAGGTAGAAAATGCTTGGGCAAGTAAGGGAAGTGAAATTGGGCAGAGTTTCACCGTTCTTATGCTTAGTTGTGAAATGAGACCCCAACACATCCTTTTATATGACAAAAGGATGGTTATTTGTTTGGGGTATGGTCTATAACAGGTGAATTAGTTGGGAAACCTCCAATAGCCCGTGAATTCCACCGAATTATTTACAACTTTTTAATTTTTGCAACTTTTGGAGGTATATGTGGTTTGTGTATTTTGCAGCAAGCGTATGTACACGGTCTGTCTAACATGAAAAAATCATATGTAAGAGGGTTGTAGTGGTGTAGGGCATGCACATGCTCTAAAAATTCATTTTTTAAGTAGAGATTCTTAGCAATGATTTGGAAAATTATGAAAGTAAGAGGGCCAATGCCATGTATGCATGAGTAGGGAATTTTAGGGATATAACCAACCTTGGG
The DNA here is from genome assembly GCA_000966675.3 of Picea glauca. Lineage (NCBI taxonomy): Eukaryota > Viridiplantae > Streptophyta > Pinopsida > Pinales > Pinaceae > Picea > Picea glauca. The sequence goes on along the minus strand of JZKD02S1741733.1, from coordinate 13,559 downwards.
ACATATCAACCTACAAAATTCAGAAGTTCATTAATAACATAATTAATTATATGTGCAACATAAGGTTAATATCTCACGAGTCTTCTACAGGTGTCATTAAATTTTGAAGGTTCTAGTGGGAGGGACAACCACAATCATGAATTAATTATTAATACATGGAAAAAGGGATCAATAGATTTAAGTTTAAGATTTTTATGTGTAAAAACACAGAGAATACCAAGGTAAATTGCATGGCTATTCCCCAAAAATGTTGTCAAATTTTTATACAAAGAAAACGCAGAGAATACCAAGGTAAATCGCATGGCTACTTCCCCCAAACACTGGCAAGTTTTTTATACAAGACAACGTAGAGAATACCAAGTTAAATCGCATGGATATTCCCCTAAACACTGGCAAGTTTGATACCCAAAAATGCAGAGAATACCAAGGTAAATTGCATGGAATTTCCCCCATACGCTGGCAAGTTTTGATACCAAGAAAACATAGAGAAATACCAAGGTAAATTGCATGGAATTTCCCCCAAAATGCGAGCAATTTTTTATACAAAGAAAATGCAGAGAAATACCAAGGTAAATCGTATGGCATTTCCCCCAAATGCTGGAAAGTTTTGATAAAAAGAAAACATAGAGAAATACCAAGGTAAGTCGCATGGAACTTCCCCCAAACACTGGCAATTTTTTATACAAAGAAAAAACAGAGAAATACCAAGGTAAATCAAATGGCATTTCCCCCAAACACTGGCTAGTTTTGATACAAATAAAACGCAGAGAAATAGCAAGGTAAATCGCATGGCATTTCCTCAAACATTGGAAATTTTTGATACAAATAAAATGAATATAAATACCAAGGTAAATCAAATGGAATTTCCCCCAAACGCTGGCAAGTTTTTATACAAAGAAAACGCAAAGAAATACCAAGGTAAATCGCACAGGTTACAATTTTTTATAAAATCGTCGAGGAAGAATTCAGTAGTCACCAAGGCTTCGTAAGGACATCAATCAATAGATGATGCAGGAGCATCGTACACAGCCAGCCAATCAAACATAAAGGCGGAAGACAACTGGAAAAGCACCAACGCACATTTTGAAATGTTTTGAAAAAATAATGAAAGGATATTAATGTAATAGCTAGGGGAAGCGTACTTACATTTATATCTTGGAATTGTGAATAGATATTGAGCGATTGCTCTCATCTGTCAAATGTAATAGGCATTAAAATCTGTTTAATGAAAGTAGGTAGATTTGATTTAATAATATTAGACAGTTTAGAAGCATAGGAGGGAAAATGGATATAGACACCCTCACCCTTGTATCATTGTAACAGGAACATTATGATCATTTAGATAATTCATAAGCTATAGAGCTGTAGTAGAGAGCTGTAGAGAAGAACCCATGTACAGGAGAACTTGAGTTAATATATAAAGATTTGACTCAATTTTCATGGTGTTATGATGCTTATTATTTACATTTGTTAAATGGTATGTTTACAATTGTTTTATTTTCTCTGTTATGCATTTGTTTCAATGTTGTGTTGGGAGTATGATTTCATGTTAAGTGTATGAAGTCTGAAAGAGGAGAAGAATGAGTTTCAATTGTTTCTCTTCCTGACAATTTCTGCAAAGAGTGCAGTGAACGTCCGCAAGGTGTGCGTTGATGAGGATCTGAATTTTATCTCAGAAAGATAAGGAGATATATTGTTGTTCTCATAACCAGCAGAAGTACAGGTCAGGCACAGAGTGGTGCAGGGTGTGCACAGGTTGGTTGAAGCCTTAGAACTTACCAACTAAGGTGAAGGTTGAAGGACTATTTTTGCAAAGAGTGCACAAGGTCGAAGACTCAGATAACAAGAGGTTAATTGAAAGTTTTCCGCAAGGAGTGCGAGCAGGATTCTTTTTGGAGGCTTGAATTTGCAAGCGAGAGCTCAGGAGGGATAGCACCTTTGAAGTGTTCAAAGGGAGGGGGAGATCGAAATCGTCTCACAGAGGTCAAGTTCAGGTGGAAGAACGCCAAGTCATTTTGGCCCGAGATCCTTGAAAAGAGTGAATGAACGGTGAAATTTCTTCGTGGAGAACTGTCGAAATGCCGAGAGTCCTAGAATTGCACCAAGTTGTGATGGATTTAAGCGCTTAGAAGCACCCCAATAAAGGATCCGTAAGGATGGTGAGAGGCCTTCGTGAAGGAAGTTCCGAAATTGCGAGAGTCATTGGATCTTGCAGAGTTGCAAGGTGGTTAGAGGTCAGTGAAACCCATCACCCAGGATTTGAAGGTCAATATGAGTCGTTGATCTCATTTCAACCCACTTCATTGGATCATTTTGCGAATTTGAGGTTCATGAGTTTGGAGGGCAGACCAAATTCTTGGTTTTGCGAAGTCCCGAGTTCCGAGGAGAAGGAAAGGAGATCCAGACCATTGGATCCAAGTCACGGGAGAACCGTTGGATTAGAACCTTTGTGGGGTATCGCGTATCAGGGGTTTGGGGGCTGAAAGAATTTATTTTTTACTGCAAAGTCGCGAAGTGCCAAGAACCGAGGGCTCGTACGAACACGTAGCACATCCGTTAGGTGGGGGCTACATGGTTGACAGGTAGCGTAACAACAAGTTCCCAGAGAAAAGTGGAAGCGGGTGACAGGTGGTGGACACACGTCGCCTAGGAAGGAGTCAACCCATTGTTGACTTATCGCGTATCGGGGGTTCGCAAAGGAGGAGCATGAGGGCTCAACACTCCAACTCGTGAAGTCGCGAGTTGTGAGTAGTCCTAGTGTTTATCCTAGCCTACGGTTATATGTAGCAGGCACTAGTGAGGAGGGAGCCATACTCGTATTGCATATTGAGTATCGGAGGTTTAGAGAAAGAGGAATCGAGGGTCATCGACTCATGAATTCTTGAGTTGTGAAAGGCACTTGCACTAAGGCCCGATTGTGGTTGCATGGAGACGTAAGGCTTGCGCTTGGTGTTAAGTTGCATAGGGTGGGCTTTCATGAAGGACCTATGGATTGGATTCATGAGGTTCCAATAGGGATCCGAGGGAGCTGCTTCAGCTCGAGGAGAATTTAGAATGATCCTGTGCGGATCTCGAACAGAGGGTCGGGGGTCTGCATCATATGGTATCAGAGCCTAAAACAAATTCTTTGTTTTCTGTAGCAGAGAGAAGGGAGAAAAGTTTATAGCCATGCCACCGAGAAGAAGAGATAGGCAAATACCTGATCTAGCAGTGGAAAGAGAAATGCGTGAGTTACATGCCAGGCTTGATGCTATGGAGACAACACAAAGGCGCACAGTCGACGCTGGGGAAATCAGCGAGGCTGAAAGTGAAAATGAAGCCGGAAACAAAGAAGTTACAGTCGAAGATGTTGCAGAAGAATGCCTATTCATGGTTGTTGCAAGGATATGTGTCAGAGAAAAAATGGGCATTCTAGTGTATGAGGGAAACTTAGGTGTTGAAGAACTTATAGACTAGATTAGAGCTCTAGACAAATACTTTGACTATGAGGATGTTGAGGAAGACAAGAAAGTCAAACATGTTGTTACTAGACTTAAAGGGAATGAAGCACTATGGTGGGATGAACTGCAGGCTGACAGACGCTACAAGGGAAAGCAGAAAATCAAAAGTTGGGATAGAATGGTTGCAAAGATGAAAGCCAAGTTTATACCCATGGATTATAAAATCACTTTGTTTCGAAGGATGAAAAATTTGAGATAGAAGATGATGTCAGTGAAAGAATACACTGAAGAATTCTACAGGATAAACATCAGAGTAGGTCATCGGGAAAGCGATGATGAAAACGTTTTTAGGTACATGAATGGTCTGCAATATGACATTCAATATGAGATGAGCATGATGATCATTCAGACTATGGAATATGCTTATCAGATGGCTCTGAAATATGAAGAGAAGCTGAGCCGGAAGCAAGGTGAAATAGGTTGAGGTAGAAATAAAATGAGAGGCAAGACAATTGCCCACGACAGAACTTGAAAATCTAAAGAAGAGGAGAAGAAACCTCAACCTCAACCTGAGAGAGGAGGAAGCTCACAGGGAAGGTAGTATGCTGATAGAAATACTTTTCCTCGAGCCATAGGAAGAGGAAGAGGTAGAGGAGGTGAAGTAAAATGCTTTGTTTGTGGAAAAATCAGACATAAATCCTATGAGTGTCCAGATAAGAAGAAAGAAGGTGGTGAAAATCACATTGTCAAAGCTCAAGGATGGAATGTTGAGGTAGAATACGCTGAGGGTGGAAGATCCTTAATGATGAGGAAAGTTCTCTTGAAACCAGAGAAGGAACCAAAGAACTCGGCCCAAAGAAACAGTCTGTTTAGGACTACTTGAAAAACTAAGGATAGAGTATGCAAGGTCATAGTGGACAGCGGTAGCATAGACAATCTCGTATCTACAGAGATGGTAGAAAAGCTAGAGCTGGAGACTATTGCACATCCAAGCCCATACAGAGTTTCGTGGCTACAAAAAGGACATCAGGTAAATGACACTAAACAATGTTTAGTCGAATTTAAAATAGGAGGATATAAAGACAAAATATTATGTGATGTCATTCCCATGGATGTTTGTCATCTATTGTTGGGTATACCATGGCAATATGACAGAAACGTGGTTCATGATGGGAGAAAGAACACGTACACCCTGGAGAAAAATGGTAGGACGCACATGTTGCTGCTGATTAAGAACCAAAAGGTGAAAACAGAGATTAGCACCATTGTACTTCTCATGAGTGGGAAGGAAATTCTTGATGAGGTTAAGAAGAAGGAGGAAACACAATTTATTGTGGTCAGGAAGCCCAAAATTGTTTTGACCAGTACGAGAATATATGATCTACCAGAAGAAATTCAGGAGTTGCTTGAAGAATTTGCTGATATAGTAGTGGACGAACTACCTTGTTTGTTGCCACCTATCAGGAGTATAAGCCATCATATTGATCTTATACCTGGGGCCAGTTTACCAAACAAAGCAGCGTACAGATTGACGCCGCAGGAAAATGAAAAACTTAAGAGAAAGGTCCAGGATTTAAGGGACAAAGGATTGATTCGGGAGAGCTTGAGTCCATGCGCTATTCCGACAGTGCTCAGCCCAAAGAAAGATTGAGGCCAGAGAATGTGTACAGACTCAAGGGAAATCAATAAGATTACCATCAGATATAGATTTCCATTTCCAAGGATGGACGACTTTATGGATTGCTTGAGTGGAGCAAAGTTTTTTTCAAAGATTGATTTGAAAAGTAGATATCACTAAATTAGAATGAGAGAAGGTGATGAATGGAAGACATCATTCAAGACAAATGAGGGGCTGTATGAATGGATTTTCATGCCATTTGGATTAACGAATGTGCCCAGTACTTTCATGAGATTGATGAACGAAGTCTTGAAGGATTTCACTAGGAAATTCGTCATTGTATATCTTGATGATATATTAATTTTCAGCAGGCTAGAAGAAGAACACTTAAAGAATCTAGTTGCAGTAATGAGAAGATTACAACAAGAGAAATTGTTGATTAATATGAAGAAATCATCATTTATGAGCACAAAACTCATTTATTTGGGCTTTGTTATCTCTGCAAATGAATTAAAAATGGATCCGGAAAAGATAAAGGCGATTAAGAATTGGCCATCGCCGAAGAGCGTGTTTGAAGTTCGAAGCTTCCTTAGGAAATTCATCCAAAACTTCAGTGGAATTATCACACCGATGATGGATACGGTGAAGAAAAAACATAAATATTTTCACTGGATGAAGGAAGCAGAGAAGAGATTCAATCTGCCAAAGAAGAAGATCACTAAGCAACCAATTCTGGTTTTGCCGGATTTTAGCAAGACATTCCAGGTTAGGTGTGACGTGAGTGGATTTGCAATTAGAGCGGTCTTGAGCTAAGATGACAGGTCGATCGCATATTTCAGTGAAAAAATGAATGAAGCGAAGATCAAGTACTCCATGTATGACAAAGAATTCTACGTAGTCATACAAGCGCTGAAGAAATGGAGACATTATTTAGTTCCCAAGGAGTTTGTTTTGTACAGTGATAATCACGCTTTACAATTCGTGACTCGACAGGAGAAGTTGAACCAAAAACATGCGAAATGGGTTGAATTCATGCAGAATTTTACTTTTGTGACTAATCATATTTCTGGAACTGCTAACAAAGTTGTTGATGCTTTGAGCAGGAAATGTTTGCTTATGCAGGAATTCAAAGTCAACACTTTGGGTTTTGATAACCTTAAAGAAATGTATAGGGATGATCCAAACTTCAAGGAGGCATATGAGGCATCTGAGAATCCATCTCTCAGGGATAGAATCCAATGGACTGGATACATGATCCAGGATGGATTATTGTTCAGGGGAAATCAACTATGTATTCTGAAATGCTCCATGAGGGAGAACCTGTTGAAGGAAAAACACAGTGGAGGATTGGCCAAACACTTCGGTCATGATAAGATGTTCTCAAAGCTGAATGGCTCATATTATTGGCCAAGGATGAGAACATATGTTAAGAAATTTGTGGACAGGTGTAGAATTTGCTAGCACACGAAAGGAAAAAGGCAGAACGCAGGGTTATACCAACCACTACCCATACCTGAAAGGCCGTGGGATGCCGTGAGCATGGATTTTATATTGGGACTGCCAAGGACACAGAGAGGATGTGATTCAATCTTTTTTGTAGTTAACATATTTTAAAAAATGGAACATTTCATACCATGCCAGAAAACGAGTGATGCAACTCATATTGTGAACCTATTTTTCAAGGAAGTTGTCAGACTTCATGGTTTTCCAAAGAGTATCATGTATGATCGAGATACCAAGTTCGAGGGAATTTCTGGAGGACCTTATGGAAGAAGTTGGGGACAAGTTTGCCTTTTAGCTCAGCATATCATCCTCATACAGATGGATAGACAGAGGTCGTGAACAGGAGCTTGGGAGATTTTTTAAGAAGCTTAGTGACTAAACACCACAGTCAATGGGATCACATTCTGCCATAGGCAAAATTCACTTACAATGATTCACTCAATAGAAGAATAGGGTAGAGTCCATTCCAGATTGTATATGGAATGCAGCCAAGGGGAGTTTCTGAATTGAAAGATTCGGAACAAAATGAATTCAGGAGTGCTAGTGCAAAGGACTTTGCAGAAGGAATGAAGGAGCTTCACAGCCGAGTTAAGGAGTGATTGCATAGTTCAAGTCAAGAATACAAGCGGAGAGCAGATCAACACAGGCGTGAACTTCAATTTGAAGTTGGTGATCTGATTCTTTCACATCTGAGGAAGGAAAGGTTCCCAAGGGAAATGTATAATAAGTTGGAGATGAAAAAKATTGGATCGTGCAAGGTCATAAGGAAATTTGGGGCAAACGCATATGAGATTGAATTACTCGATGGGGTCAGAATCTCACCGATATTCAATGTTGCAGATTTGAAACCTTATAGAGMTAAAGAAGCAGGAGCAGAGGAGGAGCAGAAAGAAATTTGATGGACCAAACAAATTCCTGTAGCTAAAAATCCACAGATGGAAAGAATAATTGACAAGAGGATTAGMAGAGAAACCAGGAGAAAGGAGTATTTTGAATACTTGGTCAAGTGGAAAGGACATCTAGTTGAAGATACCAGTTGGGACGATGAAGCAACAATTCATAGGCATGGACAGACCGTGCATGAGCTCATGAACATGATTTCATGAAAATTTTCAAGCAAGGGAGTGTGATGCAGAAGCATCGTACACAGCCAGCCAAGCAACCATAAAGGCAGAAGACAGTTGGAAAAGCACTAGTGCACATTTTGAAATGTTTTGAAAAATTAATGAAAGGATATTAATGTAATAGCTAGGGGAAGTGTACTTACATTTATATCTTGGAATTGTGAATAGATATTGAGCGATTTCTCTCATCTGTCAAATGTAATAGGCATTTAAGTCTGTTTAATGAAAGTAGGTAGATTTGATTTAATAAGATTAGACAATTTAGAAGCATAGGAGGGAAAACAGATATAGACACCCTCACCTTTCTATCATTGTAACATGAACATTATGATCATTTAGAGAATTTATAAGCTGTAGAGTTGTAGCAGAGAACTGTAGAGAAGAACCCATGTATAGGAGCACTTGAGTTAATATATAAAGCTTTGACTCAATTTTCATGGTGTTATGATGCTTACTGTTTACATTTGTTAAATGGTATGTTTACAGTTGTTTTATTTTCTCTGTTATGCATTTGTTTCAATGTTGTGTCGAGAGTATGACTTCATGTTGAGTGTATGAAGTCTGAGAGAGGATAAGAATGAGTTTCAATTGTTTCTCTTCCTGAGAATTCCTACAAAAAGTGCAGTGAACGTCCGCAAGGTGTGCATTGACGCAGATTTGAGTTTTATCTCAGAAATCTCAGGAGAGATATCGTTGTTCTCATAACTAGAAGAAGTGCAGGTGAGGCACAGAGCCGTGCAAGGTGTGTGCAGACCACTTGAAGCCTTAGAACTTACCAACTAAGGTGAAGGTTGAGGGACTACTATTGCAAAGAGTGCACAGGGTTGAAGACTCAGATAACGGGAGGTTAATTGAAAGTTTACTGCAAGGAGTGTGAGAAGGATTTGCAAGCGAGAGCTCAAGAGGGATAGCACCTTTGAAGTGTTCAAAGGGAGGCAGAGATCGAAATCGTCTCGCAGAGGTCAAGTTCAGGTGGAAGAATGCCAAGTCATTTTGGCCCGAGATCCTTGAGAAGAGTGAATGAATGGTGAAATTTCTTCGTGGAGAAGTGTCGAAATGCCGAGAGTCCTAGGATCGCACCAAGTTGCTAGGAATTTAAGTGCTTAGAAGCACCCCAGGAAAGGAGTCGTAAGGACGATGAGAGTCCTTCATGAAGGAAGTGCCAAAATTACGATATTCGTTGGATCTTGCAGAGTTGCAAGGTGGTTAGAGGCCTGTGAAACCCATTGCCTAGGATTCGAAGGTCAATATGAGCCATTGGTCTCGTTTCAACCCACATCGTTGGATCATGTCATGAATTCATGGTTCGTGAGTTTGGAGGGCAGACCAAATTCTTGGTTTCGCAAAGTCTCGAGTTGCAAGGAGCAGGGAAGGAGATCCAAACCATTGGATCCAAGTCATGGGAGAACCGTTGGATCAGAACCTTTACGAGGTATCGCGTATCGGGGTTATGGGGGTTGAAAGAATATATTTTCAACTACGAAGTCACGAAGTGTTGAGCACTGAGAGTTTGTACAAACACGTAGAACATTCGTTAGGTGGGGGCCACGTGGTTGACAGGTGCCTTAACAACAAGCACCTAGAGAAAAGTGGAAGCGGGTGACAGGTGGTGGACACACGTCGCCTGGGAAGAAGTCAACCCATTGTTGATTTATTGTGTATTGAGGGTTCACAAATGAGGAGCACGAGGGCTCAACACTCCAACTCGCGAAGCATGAGTTGCGAGTAGTGCTAGTGTTTAGCCTAGCCTACAATTATATGTAGTAGGTGCTAGTGAGGAGGGAGCCATACCCGTATCGCATCTTGGGTATCGGAGGTTTGGATAAAGAGGAGTCGAGGGTCATCGACTCATGAATTCTTGAGTTGTGAAAGGCACTTGTGCTAAGAATCGGTTGTTTTCGCATGGAGACGTAAGGCTCGCGCCTGGTGTTAAGTTTCGCAGGGCGGGTTTTCACGAAGGACCTGTGGATCGGATTCATGAGGTTTCAATAGGGATTTGAGGGAGCTACTTCGGCTCTAGGTGAATTTAGAATGATCTTGTGTAGATCTCAGACAAAGGGTCGGGGGTCTACATCAATAGACCAATTTGAAATTTTATTAATCCATTTACAATCACAACTTCACGGCAGTATTAAACTTTAATATACAATCGGTTTAACAATTACAACTTGAAATTTAAATATTGTAACTGACGAAGATAGGCTTGATGACAATCCTTGGCAGCTAGTGTTCCCTTCATTCATCTGCTTTCTAACTGTTGAGACTTCACTGATACCTCCCAGCCAACGCTAGGGGTAATATTCTTACCCCATAGCCCCCCGAGCCGCAAAGGGGCCACGCACACACACAACCATAAATCCTCTAGCTCCCAGCTCGCCTCGCAAGGTAGAGCCACCACTCTCTCTCAAGCTCGATATCCCAACTCTCACAAGTAAAAACAATGAAAAAATTTTCAACATACCCTTACCCATAACCAGTGTGATCCCTCCATTGCTCATCTCAGCCATTTTTTTTATAGATTTGTTTCCCATAACTCATCCCCACTTGCATAATTAATTAATTTTTTACTTAAAATAATTTAGAATTATCTCCCCCTTACACTTGTCACCCTTTCCCCAATTTTCACAATTAAATCCAAATTTTATTTTAATAAAAGTCAATTTCCCTTACCCATCATGAAAGTGCTCCTAAAATAACTCATGGTTGTCTCTTTATTCCCCTTATTTCCAATTATTGATTGACGCCTTACTAAATCTGAGTCGAGTTAAAATAGGAATCTTCTCCTAGTTAGACTAGTGTTAACTATACTCTATATTCCTTTCTATGTGTACCCATTCCTTTAGATTTATTCCATTCTTACCTTAAATTCCAATTTGGTAATTACTCGCACATATGTGTATTAAATCAATCTTTAGATTTATTTTATTTTCCTTAATTTTTTAAATTGATTTACTTCATCCCCTCGTTATTTAATTTATAAATTTAGTTTTTAGTCTTCTTAATAACTTAGACTTAGGCTTAATTAAATTTTTAATTGCAAAGGCTTAGACTCTTATAGGGATTATGATTAATAAATTCAATCCTTAATTAATTAATTAATCAATTGATCTGGAAGTGCTCAAGATTTTACAAGGTTAATTATTCACTCAGGGTTTTCTAGGCCACCTAGATTCATTGACTAAAATTTTATTTACACAACATGCCCTTCAAGACACACTCCATGCTCGAAGGGTTCCATTTGACTTTGATTGAAATTTTTAATTACACGACGTGCCCTTCAAAATGCACTCTGTGCTCCAAAGGTGTCACACACCTTTGACTGGTTTTGGTAGTTTCCAACCCTTGGATTCAACACTCCATTCTACGATCTTGTGAGAGACTAGGGGCTTCTGAGGAATAAGGACCATGCCTTATTGCACGCCCCGTTGAAATCTTCGTGAGAGACTGTCTCAATCAACCCTCACGACATTATGGATATCTCGAACTAGGTAATCGTTAACCTACAATTCGAGCCATGACGCGAGTGCTAGTAGGTTGTGTTAGGGACTCTTCCACAACTCTCCCTCAATATATGGTCTATTTTCATGGCCCCTTTACTCCTTATGTGAGTCAGATTAGCAAGCATTTTTCATCCTGCATTCATTACAAAATGTTGTCAATGATCCATATACAACATCATAATATAATCAATCATAGGTCACACATGCATAAATGAAATACTAAAACCAATACAATCCACTCCCTGACTCAATCTAGAGTCCAAGGAGGTCCATTGATTCCATCGACATCCACAATCTGACAAGTGTCTTGCACACTCAAGGAAAACTCGTCAATAACATTTGTAAATACAAATATAACAAATAACATAAAATCATAATCCATCAACAACATCATAGGAATCCATAAGAGAAACAAATAACCATGTACTATAACCGGAGAACTTGCATGAAAATGTCCTCAAATAAGTCAATAACATATGCTCGCAAGAGAGGGATGTTACATACACCCCCTCTTGTTTTAAACTTTGTCCTGAAGTTGTACAGTATACAAAATGCAGTAATAAAAGTATCTGACAAGATCCATATGTCTAATGTATCAACAATTATGGAAATGGTTGGCGCATATCATATGCGTCCTCCCAGGTAGCCGAGTGTGGACTATAATTGTCCATTGGACCTTGACCTGATCAATTGTTCGATGTCATATATTTCGAATGCATGGTCCAGAATGCAGATTGGCTCCACCGTGAGCGCACCCTCATCCGACACCTGCAAGTAACTCATGTCAATCAAATGTGTAGGATCACTAACCTAATGTCGCAAAACAGATGCATGAAAAACATCATGCATACACCTCAAAGAATTAGGCAAGGCTAATCAATAAGCCACTAGTCCCTTCCTTTACACAACCTTATCAAACTCTTTTGTGGTCTATCTGCAAGAAAACTTCGTCACCAATTTCATAATTGCGGTCAACATGATGCACCTCATCATAAATCTTTCATCGATCTTGCACTTGTCTAATCCTTTATCTTATTGATTCCATTTGTTCCTCCATTTCTTGGATTCCTTATGGTCCTACCAAGACCCTATCCTCAAGTTGATCCCAGCTCAATGGCGTCTAACACAGTCTCCCGTAAAGTAACTCAAATGGTTCCATCGTAAAGTAACTTTGATAGCTTTTGTTGTACACAAACTCTATCAGTGGAAAGAACTATTCCCAATGCTTTTGTTGGTCCATCACATCTATATCCCACATATCTTCCAAAATTTGGTTCATTCATTCTCTATGCCCATCTTTCTCAAGGTGATATGTTGTACTAAAGTTCAGTTGTGTTCCCAAGGCCTCTTGGGAACTATTCCACAATTGTCTTGTAAACACTGATTCTCTATCAGATATGATTCTTTTTGGCATGCCAGGCAGTCTCACCATCTTGCTGACAAAAATTCTAGCTATGTTTGGTACCTGATAAGTCGTATGCACAGGAATAAAGTGTGCAATCTTCGTTAGAGTGTCAACTACCACATAAATTGATTCATTCCTTGCCGTCGGCGAAAATCCAACAATGAATTCCATCGAAAATGACCTCGCATTTCAATTTTGGAATAGTGTGTGGTTGTAGTAATCTTGTTGGATGTCTATGTTCAACCTTCACTTGCTGACATTCTAGACACCTCACCACGTAGCTAACTATGTCCGCCTTCATCTCTTCCAAAAGAATAAGGGATTAAGGTCTTACCTCATCTTCATGACTCCTAGATGAGCCATGTATACTGCTCTATGAGCTTCTCTTAAGATCAAATTTCTCAATTTGTCGTTAGGAAGTGCGTAAATCCATTTATTATACCTCATAAATCTTTCGCTTTCCAATGTATATATTTCAAACTTTGGTACCGTCATGGTGTCTTGTCTGATAATTTCCTTGACCTCTTTATACCAGTCATCGTTGAACTGTATAGTTAGAATATTTTCTCTAAGATTTGTCTGAAGAGGTATCACCAAGAATATGTGTGATCTCTGACTCAATGTATCTTCCACTTTCTTCACCATTCATTTAATGTGCTTAATCTCAAATCGTATTTGCTAAGTAATTCTGACCAACGCTTTTTCTGCGCGTTCAAGTCATTCTACGTAAATAGTGTTTCACTCCACAATGATATGTTTTTTTTCTAATTTCCATCCAACCAGATAATGTCTCCACACTCTCCAGGAATACATAATGACCAATAACTCCCAATCATGTGTTGCATAGTTCTCCTCATGCCTTCTTAATTTCCTTAATATGTAGGAGATCACTTGACCATCTTGCACTCCACCTAAACATTCCTTGGACGCGTCTATGCATACTGTTATCACTCCAAGAAACCCTTTGAG
>JZKD02S1741722.1:31082-47980 GCA_000966675.3 Picea glauca | reverse complement strand
CCTGGAAAACTTATGGATCACTCTACGCTTGAGAGTATCCCCATCTTCCTTTCTCTTGGAGGATACAAGCGAAATCCGGCTCTGATACCATAACTATTGTAACCACCCGACCCTCTGGCCATGATCCACACATGATCGTTCTAAATTATCCTCGAGTCGAAGAGGCTCCCTCGGATCCCTACTGGAACCTCATGAATTCGATCCACAGGTCCTTCATCAAAACCCACCCTGTGAAACTTAACGCCAGGCCTGAGCCTTACATCTCCATGCGACCACAACCGAGCCTTAGCACAAGAACTTTTCGCAACTCGTGAGTTCATGAGTTGCAAACCCTTGGCTCCTCTTTCTCCAAATGCCGATACCTAAGATGTGATATGGGTATGGCTCCTCCTTATTAGCACTTTCCACACATGACCACTAGCTAGGGCTAAGTGCTAGAACTACTCGCAACTCGCGACTTCGCGAGTTGGAGTGTTGAACCCTCGTACTCCTCCTTTGCGAAATCCCGAAGCATGATAAGTTAGTGATGGGTTGACTCCTTTAGAACTACTCACAACTTGCATCTTCGTGATTTGGAGTGTTGAACCCTCATGCTCCTCCTTTGTGAATCCCTAAAATGTGAAAGGTCAACAATGGGTTGACTCCTTCCCTAGCGACGTGTGTCCACCACCTGTCGCATGCTTCGACCTTTCTCTGGGCGCTTGTTGTTATGCCACTTTTCAACCCTATGGTCCCCACCTAACGGATGTGCCACGTGTTTGCACGACCCCTTGGTGCTCAACACTTCACGACTTCTGCAGTCGAAAATAAATTCTTTCAACCCCGAACCCTTGATATGTGATACCACATGGAGGTTCTGATCCAACGGTTCTCCCATGGATTGGATCCAACGGTCTGGATCTCCTTCCCTGCTCCTCGCAACTCAGGACTTCGTGAAACCAATAATTTGGTCTGCCCTCCAAAATCACGAACCAGGAATTCGTGAAATGATCCAACGATGTGGGTTGAAACGAGATCAACAACTCATATTGACCCTCGAATCCTGGATGATGAGTTTCACTGGCCTCTAACCACCTTCCAGCTTCCTTTGATCCTATGGTCCTCGCGATTTCGCAAGTTCTCCACAAACAATTTTGACCATCTGCCTCTGCTTCCCAAGGACTTCTGGCTAATCACTTGGCACCCTCTTTCTGCTGTCCAGATGTAACTTTGATGGTCTAGGTACAACCTTCTATCGTTGATCCAATAGTTGTTGTAGCTCCCTCCTGAGCTTTCTCACCTCCTTTAGGGCTTGGAAGACTTTCAATTTTTCAAAGGCCTTGACCTTTGCTACCTCTGTGAGCTCAATGCCTTTGGATATCGCCTGCGTTCTAGGAATGCTATCCCTCCCGAGATTTGTCGACTATGAAACCTCAAAGGGTTTCTTGACCTTCTTCTCACTTTATTTTTACTCTGTGCACTAAGTCACTATCCTTTTAGATATTTGTTTACCCGAGCCTCTAGGGACTCACCCTTCTGTGTTCTCAAAGGGAAATCTAGTGTCCTCCTGATGACCTTCTACTCAAGCCCTCCTTGCTGAGATTTATTTCTCTGAACCTCAATGGTTCCTTCAAACTCTGCTACCTCTTGCAGGACCTTTGCATGAAATGGTGCTATCTCTTATGAGCTTATCTGTGGCTCTGACCTCAAAGTGTCTCCGTCCCTTTCTCTCCTTGAAGGGATGTAAGTTCCCTCTGGCAACTTCCTACCCAAACATGCATTACTGAGCCTGCAAGGTGTTCAGTAACCCTGTGAGTATCTCCTCCTGTGACAATTCTCTTCTCTCTAAACTCAAACAAGAGTTTCTTATATGCACACTTGCACCAACTCAATTCCCAACTGACAGAGTTCTCCAGAATCCTCAGTGACTTTGTCTTCTCACCAAACTCGAAATATAGTTCTCCTCAATGCATCCTGTGCATTTGCTCAATGCCCTCCCGACAGAACCTTTATAGAATTCTCAACAATTCTACTTCTCCTCTCTGTGCTCTCCTCTGCATAGTTCTTCCTTCAAGGTGTTCAACAACCTTGAGGCCTTCTCCTTGAGTTAATGACTTCCTCTGGTGCACCCTCCTGGCACGTCTTTGTCTAAATTCCGCAGAATTTAGAAGTACACTCTATGCACTAGCTTATAGAACCCGTAGTGTTCTGTCATGCAACCTCTTGCATGAAACCAAAAAGAACCAGACTTGGAGTCAAAGAACCCAATAGAAAATGACTTATGTCTGTAACTTGCAAATGAAAACTAACACACATATACAACATATCATAAATGCATAAATACATTCAACAACAAACACATAATAACATGCAAGAAGAACTGATCTGATTGTATAAATATGAAATTCCTCTTTACAATGTGAGCTCGGACTGCAACAGAGTCACGACTTCTTCTTTTGTCCCTATTCTCTCTATTCTTATCTTCCTATCCAATATAGATACAAAGAAGATCTTTTTACAAAGAGGGGTTCCTTGAGCTCTTCCCTCCATTCTCACCAACTCTCATTAATTACAATGAATTACATTGAATGGGCCATCTAATCCGAATTGGATCTAGATCCCCATAAACCTATCAGCCATTAAGGTGACACCAACTACCCCATGCTCGAAAGCATGGCTTCGGCTCTACCAGACTTGCAAACATTTAATACATTAAATTCAAATTTGAAATTTGAAAGTGAGAGGGCTACGCCTCTCCTCTCCATTGAATGTGTGCTGGGTGTGCTGGTTGACTGACGCTTGATGATGTTGGAGCAATTCTCCTGCATCATACTCCTCAGCTGCAAAAATCATGATCTCCTGCTCATGATCTTCCCAACACCATTGTTGAAACCCACTTGCATCCCAAACAGTTCTCTGGAGCTGTCCATTTGCTCCACTACTTCGATGCTACTATTGCATCTGTTGCCCTACTGCTATGGCAGGTTCTCCTCTCCTCAACTCTTCCTCATTGGAAGTTTCTATTGTTGACCTCGACATCAGCCTTCTGATTCCCTCAATTACCTCGTCCAACTGATCTAGTGGTTGTCTCTCTTTATGTAGTCTCCTCGGCTGCACTTCTTAGTCCTTATCAGTGGGTAGATCAACTAGATCCCCCATGCTATTTTCTTCCTTTGTGGCCTCAACTTACCACTCTGCTGCAAAATTTAGTTCAATAGTTTGATCATTGAGTCTCTTCTCAACTTCCCCTTCTGAAATCTTTTCTTCTGCCAGTTCGCCTGCTGGTGCATCTCCTGCTTCCTCCAACTACTGCTCAGACTGGAATTCTGATTCACCTTCTGCTGCAGACCTCAACACTGCAATCATCATCTGTTCAGCTCCCTCGCTGAAATTTTCGAGCAATTTCTCCGAATGCTCTTCTCTCAAAATCTCCATGACTGTCTACTCATGGCATTCATCAACTGGATCTGGATGGTTCAACCAATCCTCCAACATCTCCAACTCCATCTCCCATGGAGTGAGAATCTTATTTGTGTGCTCCTCTTCTTTTCCTTGGGCAGTTTCTGATATATGCTCCTTCATCATGAAAATCTCTGATGGCTATCTTTCCTTTTTCATCCATGCATCATAGACATAGTTAACTTTAAAATCATTTGGCCCCATGGCCTCCTTCCCATATTCTTGTTTCACTATACTCTCATGCACAACGCTTGTATTAGCCTCTATTGGAATATTTGGCAGGAATACTCGAATTCCCCCAATCATCAGAATACTTTTCTGACCTTCCTTCTCTGTCATCTCCTCTTGCTAATATGAACTCACCTCTGAGTTCATCTGCTCTCCCTTTCCCACTTGGTAGTATGAGATTTTTCTGCTGCCCACCTGGCAGTCTATGAGATCAACCGATCCCATCTCAATGCCCTCCTAGCAATTTGAACTTTCAACACCGCCCTCCTGGCAGTATACGAGACATTCACTTGATCTCATTCTATTTCCCACCTGGAAATTTGAAAGTCCATCACTGCCCACTTTGCAGTCTATGAGATATTTGCTCGATCTTTCCGCTTCATCATCACTGAGATTTCTCCTCGCTATTGGTTCATAGGCATGAATCATCTCTTCTGTGGCCCTAAGGCTTTTCACATACCTCAACCACCTCCTCAATAGCCTTTACTGTCTTCTGGCCAACAATTTCATGACTGACCACTTTGATTTCCTCCTCAGAGGCCATTCATACACCCAATGTGTCTTTGCATCCTATTGCATTCGCAATGAAAGTTTCTCTATTCTTGCCCTCACCTCAGCGAGTTCCAGATCAATCTCTGGATTTTTCTTCTTCTTGCGGTCTTCCCTGTGACCACGCCCATGGCCTTTAGTAGCCATCTTCATCCTTTGTCTTCCCACCTAGAAAAATTATGGATCACTTTACGCCCGAGAGTATCCCCATCTTCCTTTCACCTGCAGGATACAAGCGAATTCTGGCTCTGATACCACAAGTGATGCAACTCCCCGACCCTCTGGTTGTGATCCGCACAAGATCGTTCTAAATTCTCCTCAAGATGAAGCGGCTCCCTTGGATCCCGATTGGAACCTCATGAATTCGATCCACAGGTCCTTCATGAAAACTCACCCTGCGCAACTTAACACTAGGCATGATCCTTACATCTCCATGCGACCACAACTGGGCCTTAGTGCAAGCTCTTTTCGCAACTCACAAGTTCATGAGTCATAGACCCTCGACTCGTCTTTCTCCAAACACTGATACTCGAGATGCAATACGGGTATGGCTCCTCCTTGTTAGCGCCTTCCACACATAACCACCGGCTAGGTCTAAGTGCTAGCACTACTCGCAACTTGCAACTTTGTGAGTTGGAGTGTTGAACCCTCGTACTCCTCCTTTGTGAAATCCCAAAGCATGATAAGTCAGCGATGGGCTGACTCCTTTAGCACTACTCACAACTCATGACTTCACGAGTTAGAGTGTTGAACCCTCATGCTCCTCCTTTGCGAATCCCCAAAACATGAAAGGTCAACAATGGGTTGACTACTTCCCTGGCGATGTGTGTCCACCACCTGTAGCACGCTTTGACCTTTCTCTGGGCACCTATTGTTACACCACCTGTCAACCTTGTGGTCCCCACCTAATGGATGTGCCATGTGTTCGCACTAACCCTCGACGCTCGACACTTCGCAACTTCTACAGTCGAAAAGAAATTCTTTCAACCCCGAACCCCCGATACGCGATACCACACAGAGGTTTTGATCCAACGGTTCTCCCGTAGCTTGGATCCAATGGTCTGGATCTCCTTCCCTGCTCCTCACAACTTGGGACTTCATGAAACCAAGAATTTGGTCTGCCCTCCAAACTCACGAACCCCAAATTTGCGAAATGATCCAATGACATGGGTTGAAACGAGATCAACAACTCATATTGACCCTCGAATCCTGGATGATGGGCTTCACTGGCCTCTAACCACCTTGCAACTTCCTTTGATCCTATAGTCCTTGTGATTTTGAAATTTCTCCACAAATAATATTATACATCCACCTCTGCTTCCCAAGGACTTCTGGCCAATGACTTGGCACCCTCCTTCTGCTGTCTGGACGTAACTTCGACGGTCCAGGTCCAACCTTCTATCGCTGATCCAACAACTGTTGTAGCCCCCTCCCGAGATTTCTCCCCTCCTTTTGGACTTGGAATACTTTAAATTTTTCAAAGGCCTCAACCTTTTCTCCCTCTATGAGCTCAATTCCTTTGGATATCGCCTGCGTTCTAGGAATGCTATCAATCCTGAGCTTTGTCGACTATGTAACCTCAAAGGGTTTCTCGACCTTCTTCTCACTCTATTTTTACTCGGTGCACTAAGGCACTATCCTTCCTAAGCTTTTTTTACCCGAGCCTCTAGGGGACTCGCCCTTCTGTGTCCTCAAAGGGAAATCTAGTGTCCTCCTGACAACCTTCGGCTCAAGCCCTCCTTGCTGAGTTTTATTTCTCTGAACCTCAAAGGTTCCTTAGAACTCTGCAAGCTCTTGCAGGACCCTTTGCATGAAATGTTGCTATCTCTTCTGAGCTTATATGTGGCTCTAAATTCAAATTTTCTCTGTCCCTTTCTCTCCTTGAAGGGATGTAAGTGCCCTCTGGCAACTTCCTTCCCAAACATGCTTTGTTGAGCCTGCAGGGTGTTCAGTAACCCTGTGAGTGTCTCCTTCTGTGACACTTCTCTTATCTCTAAATTCAAACAAGAGTTCCTTCTATGCACACTTGCACCAACTCAATGCCCACCTGACAGAGTTCTCCAGAATCCTCAGTGACTCTTTCTTCTCACTGAACTCAAAATAGAGTTCTCCTCAATGCATTCTGTGCATTTACTCAATGCCCTCATTGTAGAACCTTTACATAATTCTCAACAATTCTACTTCTCCTCTCTATGCTCTCCTTTGCACAGTTCTTCCTTCAAGGTGTTCAACAACCTTGAGGCCTCCTCCTTGAGTCAATGAATTCCTCTGATGCGCCCTCCTGACATGTCTTTTTCTAAATTCCACATAATTCAGAAGTGTACTCTATGCACTAGCTTACAAAACCTAAAGTGTTATGTCATGCAACCTCTTGCATGAAGCCACAAAGAACCAGACCTAGAATCAAAGAACCCAACAGACAACGACTTATGTCTGTAACCTTCAAATGAAAACTAACACACATCTACAACATATCATAAATTCATAAAGACATTCATCAACAAACAAAGAATAACATGCAGGAAGAACTGCTCTGATTGTATAAATATGAAATGCCTCTTTACAATGTGATCTCGGACTGCAACAGAGTCATGACTTCTTCTCTTCTCCCTATTCTCTCTATTCTTATCTTCCTATCCAATCTAGATACAAAGAAGATCTTTTTTCAAAGATGGGCTCCTTGAGCTCTTCCCCCCATCCTCACCAACTCTCATTAATTACAATGAATTACATTGAATGGGCCATCTAATCCGAATTGGATATAGATCCCCATAAAACTGTCAGCCATTAAGGTGACACCAACTATCGCATGCTCGAAGGCATGGCTTTGGCTCTACCAGCCTTACAAATATTTAATACATTAAATTCAAATTTGAAATTTGAAAGTGAGAGGGTTGCGCCTCTCCTCTCCATTGAATGTGTGCTCGGTGTGCTGGTCGGCTGGTGCTTGATGACTTTGGAGCGTTGCTCCTGCATCATGGGATCTTTAAGATACACTATTTATTTTGTCTTGGAAACTCTTTCCCATCATTGAAACTTGATCAATCAACTGCAGGATGAAGAGAACGCACTGAGAAGTCAGAATGAGGAAATGAAATTCAAAATTGAACAATTGGAAGGAAACCATGAACAATCATCTCTAGTAGGAATATTCATCCAGGGATCAAGGAATGAGTCAACGAAATATTTTTTTCTACTTCTATACCTCAACAAACCAGTGGCATAAGAATGGTAAAAATAAGGATATCCAGACATCAAGAATGAACCTGGTAGTTGATCAAAAATCATTATGTAACCCCCATGTTTTATTTTTGTATATGTATCAACGTTATTTTCTACTAGTTATACTCTTTTGCAGAATAATAATAGGCTTAGTTTCTAAAGAATTAGCAAGGGAAAAGATATAGTCACTCTAGAAATATCTATGCAACAGTGCTTTTGGGAGTTTTGGGGTATTTTTGAAACTAATTTTATACTTAGTGGTCTTGACCACACCTTTTTAATGTTATAAAACTCTCCAGTTTTTGTGAAAAAAAAAACGTCCACTATAAGGTAAGGTGATCTTCCCAAGAAGGAAATCTATAGGAGAAGGTGAACACGCAAGCCATAGATCGGCTTTTGACCAAAACTCTCCTCAGGGGTGCAAATCTAAACAAGGGCGCACCATTAGTTTGGGTGACCAAGAAAATGGGGATCCAAACCGGGATGACCCGAGAGTGGCCAAGAGGCTTTGGCTATCTCAGAGTGACCTCCAGGGATTAGTGGGAGAAGTAAAATGAAACCATGCGAGACAGAGCACTCACTTCATGCCCAAAAAGAAGAAACCAGCAAGGGCTCAAACCCCAGTTGGTGCGCCCTCCCTTTTTCCTCAGAAAACTCGAAGGAAATGATTTTTTCCCTGAGAGAGTGGCTAGCTACTGAGGTAAGATTTCTCTCAGAGGTGGAAACATGGCAAACATAGTCACTAGGAGGCATCCATGAAGGAGGGTGCACTGGTTGTTCTTCAGAAAACCCTAAAAATGAAATTGTCGTGAATGTAAAATGAAAACTCAAAAAAGAAAAAAACCAAGACGCATAGCTTCAGAAGAAAAGGTAAGAATGTTTTATTTTAATCCTAGTTCATCTTATATACTAAGGGAACCATTTATTTTACATATATTTAATTCATCCTCAAAAGGTGAAGAAGTGTTGCACCTAGGTGATTGACTTGTGCGCCCGAGGATGACGTTCCCCTAGGTGGCCTCCTTGGCCCAATTCCTCCCTGTTTAGATCTGGAAGTGTCCCAGCTTCCATGAAAAGATGCAGATACTTGTTGTGAAATACATCAGTTGTGATCCACTTTTCCTGAGCTGGAGTTTTGCCTTGGCGGGCTACCAAATACGAATTGTAATTCTGGTGTCTTGTAGAGCGACTTCGAGTGTCCAATATGGTGCCTTTGGCCAATGGGAGTTAGAAATTGGGAATGTTGTCCACTGGATGAGTGATGGTGACTAGTTCTTCCAAGAGGGAAGGCTCAAAAAACTTTAAGTGATTTACATTAATGACATTATGGATTCTCATTTGTGGTGGTAGATCCAACCTATATGCATTTTCTCCAATCTTGTTGAGTATTCTATATAGACCATATCTGATTGGCAGAAGCTTGTGATGGTGGCCTTTGAAGAGATTCTTATCTAAGTGTAACCAGACTTGATCCTCTGGTTGAAAGGATGTGAAGGTTCTTTGTTTTTCATGGCGCTGCTTGGCATGATCTTGGGATGATTTGAGTGCTGATGTCACTACACTGTGGCGTTGTACAATTTGTTGGAGAAATCATTGAGCTGATAGTTGTTCTTGTTGTTGACAGAAGGTACCTTGAGGAGCCCAAGTGAGTGGGAACTTGGTTGGAGATGTTGGTTGGAAGCCCAAGTAGAATTCAAAAGGTGAAAATCCTGTATAAGAATGTGTTGCCTTGTTGTAGCTACGCTGGAGAATGTGCAAGTAATTGTCCCATTGTTTGTTGTGCCCAAAGTGAGTTAGGAGATCATGCACCAAGACTTTGTTGACAACCTCTATTTGGCCATTCGTTTGAGGTTGAAATACAGTAGAAAAATTGAGGTGGCACCCCAATAGCAACCATATGGTCTTCCAAAATGTACTGAGGAAGCGAGAATCTTTGTCTGAAATGATACTGCTTGGGAGGCCAAAATGGGGCTAGACATGTTGGAAGTAGAGTTCCGTTGTTCGTGTTGCTATAGTAGTCTTCATGCATGGGATAAAAAGTGACATTTTCTTGAAGTGGCATACCACTACCCAGATTGCATCATGTTTATTTTGGATTGTTGGAATTCTAATGAGAAATTCCATTGAGATTGACTCCCAAGGCTGAGAAGGAAGTGACAGTGGTTGATACAACCCATGTTTCCGGTTGGATGGCTTGGATTGTGAGCGTAAGGCACAAGCTCTGATAAATTTTTCAACTTGAGGCTGCATGGAAGGCCATTGAAAATGGTGTTGCATATGTTGGGTGGTATTTTTGGTCTTGAAGTGGCCCTCATAGGCTGAAGCATGCACCTCCCTAATGAGCAAGAGGCGGTCTTCTGAGTGTGGAACACATAACAAATTCGACTTATATATCCACCCATCTTGAATAGTGTAGTCTAGGAAGGGGTTCTGATTGATCACTGTGGGATTTTGCAAAGCTTCCCAAATATCTCAAAAGTCAGTGTCAGTAGCATATTGATATTTCCATGTGTCATAAGTATCACAACGTACTTCGAGAATGGAAAGAACTGGAGTGGGAGGTTGACTTAGCAAATCAACCATTTTATTAGAAGTGCCATTCTTATATCTGATGACTAAGTGAAATTGCTGAATGTAGGAGGCCCATTTAAGGTGTCTTTGTTCTTGAATCTTCAATTGAGAGTTGATGAAAATCAAAGGGTGGTGGTTGGTATGCAGAATGGTTTCTTTACCCAACAAATAATGCCTCCATTGTTTGAGCACTTGAACCAGGCTATAAAATTCCTTGTCATGGGTACTATAATTTTTCTTTGCCTCATACAAGGTTTCAGAGTGGTAACCAATGGGGTGTCCTCCCTATTTAAGTATGGAACCAATATCATATTGTGAGGCATAGGACTCAATCTCAAAGGGTTGGGAGAGGTCTGGTAGATGTAAAACAAGGGATGAGCAGAGGGCATCTTTGAGCTGAGAAAAGTGAGTAGTTTGTGCCAGTCCTTCTAATTGTAAGGAGACAATCTGGAGATTTCTTTCCTTGGTAAAGCCTAGACATGTATTGAAACAGGTGGATAGGATACAGATCCAAGAATCCACCATTTCACCATTGGTTTGCCCAACAAATTTGGGTAGTTGGATTCGAGTGTCCAATCGGAAGGGATCTAGATTATTTTGTTGTTGCATTTTGAGTAGTTCATTGAGGATGAAGGCAAGATATTGGATGGGATTTGACGTGTTGGAATCTGAGTCGACTTCCAAAGGATATTTGCATGGAGGCATTTTGAGGCCAGTTGAAGAGAAAATGCACCCCTAGGTTGCAATGCTAAACAAAGGACTCTGTTTTGAGAACAAAGGAGTCAAAACCCTGAAGCAACGGAGCTTGAACTGGTCTAGAGGGAGAGATCTGTATTTTTTTAGATCTGTGGAACTCCTCTCTGTAGAAATGGAGATGTGGGCACCCTTGGGGCTTATGATATCTGTGGAGCTTCTTGCATAAAAAAAAATAAAAAATGGAAACCCTGGAATGGGAAAACTCTGGATTATTTCATAAAAACCCCAAATAATTTGGATCAATATTCAAGATCGAAAGATTTTCCATGGATATTGATGCTTTGATACCAATTGATATTCCCAATAAGGCCATCTACATGTGAAGGTGACCACACAAGCCATAGCTGAACTTCTGACCAAAAATCTCCTCAGGGGCACAAATCTGAAAAGGGGCGCACCATTAGTTTGGGTGACCAAGCAAATGGGGATCCAAACCAAGATGACCCAAGAGTGGCCAAGAGGCTTTGGATATCTTAGAGTGACCTTCGTGGATTAGTGGGAGAATCAAAATGCAACCATGGGAGAGGGCACACTCACTTCATGCCCACAAAGAAGAAACTAGTAAGGGCACAAATCCCAGTTGGTGTGCCCTCCCTTCTGCCTCAGAAAACTTGAAGGAAATGATTTTACCCCTGAGAGAGTGGATAGCTACTGAGGTAAGCTTGCTCTCAGAGGTGGAAGCATGGAAAACATAATCACCAGGAGGCAACCATGAAGGAAGGCGCACTGGTTATTCTTCAGAAAACCCTAAAAATGAAATTGTCGTGAATGTAAAATGCAAACTCAAGAAAGAAAACAACCAAGACACATAACTTCAGAAGAAAAGGTAAGAATGATTTATTTTAGTCTTGGTTCACCTTATAAACTAAGGTAACCATTTATTTTACATATATTTAATTCATCCTCAAAAGGTGAATAAGTGTTGCGCCTAGGTGATTGACTTGTGCACCCCAGGTGGGTGTTCTCCTAGGTGGCCTCCTTGGCCCATAAGGGATTACTTGGATTTATTTAGAATTTTATTTATGTGCTCAAAAATCATTAAGGGAAGTGTTCCAAGATCACTATAGTTTTGTTGAGTTAGAAGCTTAGGAAGTTTGGTAGTGTGACAAATCTTTTGAAATTGAGATTTGATTTCAGTATGCACCAAACATTCTAAGAGAAAGTGTTTTTTTTTTTTTATCTTCAACTCTCTCACTATCACAAAGATGATAGNCCATATATGAGTTGGTATATGAATGGAATGGATAGAAATATATAAATTGTGAGTTTAACTTAATTCATTTGTATGAATAATGTTTGCAAAATATTTTCATCAAACAAATCACAACTCCCAAAATAAAGAGACAAACCATGTCTTGTTGCTTCTCCTCTATATTTCATCATATTTAACCTACACATAGATATTTATTAATACACTCACATAGAGAACATTAATTTGTATATTACATGAAACCAAAGCTTATACCTACTTTGATATGCTTTGTTAGCCTTAAGTAAATTCATACCATCAAAGAAAACAAATCATAAAGTTACCATTAAACCATGACCTAGACCATGACCTAGACATGGAAATACCTACACCTACACCTATATAATGATCTAGACATGGAAATCCTCGTGCAAGGATTGCACAATGGCCACACAAGGAGTGCAAAGGAAGATTCATTTACAAACTTGATAGCTTAGGAGAGATAGAATGAATTTTGTAGAGTGAGTGTAAGGAGTGCACATATACTCATTTGAGTATAAAACGCTCGAAGGATAGACCCGTGTAAGGAGTGCACAGGGCAAACAATTAGTGAAGTGTTGAGAGTGTCTCAAGGAGAGCGAGCATATGGAGTGCGTAGGATATTTTTTCTAGGTATCCAACTCGGGAGAAGTAGTACAAGGTGTGCACCAAGGTTCTAATCACTTAGAGTGAAAAATATCAGGAAGAATAGCTATTGAATTTCCTTGGACAAAGGATTCATTTTATTTGGAGGTTGAGCAGACGAGATCTGTTCGACAGAAGCCAAAGTTTTCCACAAATGTTAGATTTGGAGAAGGTGTGTGGGTGATAACCCTTAAAGTCCTTTGGAATTTATGAATTATGCAGTTTTAAGGTGTGTGTTGTGGAGGAGACAAATTTCCTGAAGTCGCAGAGTCCAAAGTTAATCCGGACTGTTGGTAGACGGGGAAAACGTGTGAACAGATAAAAAATTATCCAAAAGTATGGCTATTTGGTGAACCTGAAGTGTTTTTGTAAGAGTGTGAAAAACTCCCGAAGCTCCAAATATTGGAGCAAATCTTAAATGTTGGCGTCAGGGCCACATGTCGAAAGATTTCTAGTGATTTAGGAATCTGACAGATCGAGAGAACAAAGGCATAAACTGTTTTTTCTTGAGAACTCTTGAAGGCCTGAAGTCCATAGTAGATATCGACCATCTATTGAGTGGGACACATGGATTGTATATCCATCCCTTCTCCAGTTCGGTGTTTGGAGGATTTGTAGTGTTGTATCGTGAATATCTCTAAAGCCTGGAGCTCAGAGTAATCTTAGGTCATCGATTGAAGGCCGACGTCAACTGTCTGATTTTCCAGTTCAGATTTTGTGCATTCAAAGGTGTTTCACATTTAGACAAGGAAAACTCTTCAAGCCCAAATTCCCATAATTTTTGTGAACCATAGATCAAGGCATGTATTGTGAGTCTTTGATCCCCACCTTTATTCGAGTATTTGCAAATTCTACGTTCAAGAGGATTTTTCTGTGTTGTAGTTAGAACTCCCAAATCCTACAGCTCCAAAGTGTCAGAGTTCCTACTGGTTAAAGATCTTAGCCCACAGTTTTGACCCGAGGTAACGTGGATTTCTCCATTAACGTGACAAGACCCTCACACACGTAAATTGGCATGCAGGGAAAAGAGAAAAGGCCTATGGTAGAGTATTTTGAGGGTTCAACAAGAGCCCACGAGATAATTTAGCTCCCTTAAGTGAACAATCCTAGACCAGGAGGTCACGCAAACCCCATGAGTGATGGGGGTTTGTGTTTCCTTGCCTTGTCTTGCCTTGCCTTTCCTTGACTTTCCTTGCCATGTCTAGCCTTTCCTTGCATTTTCTTGCCTATCCTTGCCTTTCATTGCCTTTTCTTGCCTTGTCTTTCCATGCCTTTCCTCCCTATCCTAACGCCTTCCATATTAGCTTAAAATATCATCCCTAGCCTAATGCCTTACATCCTAGCTTAGAATCATCATATAACATCATTATTGTTGAATTAATTGCATTTTTAGCCATTAGGGTTTATCATATTGCATCCATTTATCATAGTTTAATGATATTTCTTTCAAGAAATCAATAGTTAACGGTTTTCTAGTCTTTATTCTTGCATTTGACATCTTTTTCCCATTGCAACTTGCTAATTTATACTTGATTTACTATTTTTGTGATAAACTTGTAAGCATCATTGATTTTCTTAGAAACACCCCTCATCTAGACCTAGAACTTGCCTTTCCATGGCTNGAATGGAATGGATAGAAATATATAAATTGTGACTTAATTCATTTGTATGAATAATGTTTGCAAAATATTTTCATCAAACAAATCACAACGCCCAAAATAAAGAGACCAACCATGTATTGTTGGTTCTCCTCTATATTTCATCATACTTAACCTACACATAGATATTTATTAATAAACTCACATAGAGAACATTAATTTGTATATTACATGAAACCAAAGCTTATACCTACTTTGATATGCTTTGTTAGCCTTAAGTAAATTCATACCATCAAAGAAAACAAATCATAAAKTTACCATTAAACCATGACCTAGATCATGACCATGACCTAGACCATGACCTAGACATAGACCATGACCTAGACATGGAAATACCTACACCTACACCTATATAATGACCTAGACATGGAAATCCTCGTGCAAGGACTGCACAATGGCCACACAAGGAGTGCAAAGGAAGAGTCATTTACAGACTTGATAGCTTAGGAGAGATAGAGTGTATTTTGTAGAGCGAGTGCAAGGAGTGCACATATACTCATTTGAGTATAAAAATCTTGAAGGATAGACCCGTGTAAGGAGTGCACAGGGGAAAAAATTAGTGAAGTGTTGAGAGAGTATCAAGGAGAGCGAGCATATGGAGTGCGTAGGATATTTTTTCTAGGTATCCAACTCGGGAGAAGTAGCACAAGGTGTGAACCAAAGTTCTAATCACTTAGAGTGAAATCTTAGGATGAATAGAGATTGAAGTTCCCTGGAGAAAGGATTCATTTTATTTGGAGGTTGAGCAGACGAGATCTGTTCGAGAGAAGCCAAAGTTTTTCACAAATGTTAGATTTGGAGAAGGTGTGTGGGTGATAACCCTTAAATTCCTTCGGAATTTACGAATTATGCAGTTTTAAGGTGTGTGTTGTGGAGGAGACAAATTTCCTGAAGTTGCAGAGTCCAAAGTTAATCCAGACTGTCGGTAGAAGGGGGAAATGTGTCAACAGATAAACAATTATCCAAAAGTATGGCTATTTGGTGAACCTGAAGTGTTGTTGTAAGAGTGTGAAAAACTCCCAAAGATCCAAATCTTGGAGCAAATCTTAAATGTTGGTGTCAAGGCCACGTGTCGAAAGATTTCTGGTGATTTAGGAATCTGACAGATTAAGAGAACAAAGACGTAAAGTGTTTTGTCTTGAGAACTCTTGAAGGCCCGAAGTCCGTAGTAGATATCGACCATCTATTGAGTGGGACACATGGATCGTAGATCCATCCCTTTTCTAGTTCGGTGTTTGGAGGATTTGTAGTGTTGTATCATGAATATCTCTGAAGCCTAGAGCTTAGAGTAATCGTAGGTCATCGATTGAAGGCCGACGTCAACTGTCTGATTTTCCAGTTCAGATTTTGTGCATTCGAAGGTGTTTCACATTTAAATAGGGAAAACTCTTGAAGCCCAAATTCCCATAATTTTTGTGAACCATAGATCAAGGCATGTATTGTCAGTCTTTGATCCCCACCTTTATTCAGGTATTTGCAAATTCGACATTCAGGAGGATTTTTCTGTGTTGTAGTTAGAACTCCCAAATCCCGCATCTCCAAAGTGTCAGAGTCCCTACTGGTTAAAGATCTTAGCCCATGGTTTTGGCCCAAGGTCATGTGGATTTCTCCATTGACGTGACAAGACCCTCACACATGTAAATTGGCATGCAGGGAAAAGAGAAAAGTCCTGTGGTAGAGTATTTTGAGGGTTTAGCAAGAGCTCGAGAGCTAATTTAGCTCCCTTAAGTGAACAATCCTAGACCAGGAGGTCACACAAACGCCATGAGTGATGGGGTTTTTTTTTCCCTTGCCTTGTCTTGCCTTGTCTTTCCTTGCCACGTCTAGCCTTTCCTTGCATTTTCTTGCCTATCCTTGCCTTGCATTGCCTTTTCTTGCCTTGTCTTTCCATGCCTTTCCTCCCTATCCTAACACCTTGCATCTTAGCTTAAAATAATCATCCCTAGCCTAATGCCTTACATCCTAGCTTAGAATCATCATATAACATAATTATTGTTGAATTAATTGCATTTTTATCCATTAGGGTTTATCATATTGCATCCATTTATCATAGTTTAATGATATTTATTTCAAGAAATCAATAGTTAACGGTTTGCTAGTCTTTATTCTTGCATTTGGCATCTTTTTCTCATTGCAACTTGCTAATTTATACTTGATTTACTATTTTTGTTATAAACTTGTAAGCATCATTGATTTTCTTAGAAACACCCCTCATCTAGACCTAGACCTTTCCTTTCCATGTCTTTCCATGCCTTGCCTTGCCTTGCCATGCCTTGTCTTGTCATGCCTTGCCTTGTCTTTCCTTGCCTTGCCTTCTCTTGCCATGACTTGCCTCCCTATCCTAACGCCTTGCATATTATCTTAGAATCACCATCCCTAGCCTAACGCCTTGCATCTTATCTTAGAATAACATATATCATTATTTCTACATTAATTGCATTTCAACCATTACGGTTTATCATCTTTCATCTATTTAGCACATTTTAAAGTTATTTCTTTCAAGAAATCAATAGTTAATGGTTTACTAGTCTTTATTCTTGCATTTGGCATCTTTTTCTCATTGCATATTACTAATTTAAGATTGATTTAATACTGATGTTATA
>JZKD02S1741722.1:20801-31072 GCA_000966675.3 Picea glauca | reverse complement strand
GGGTCGAGGGTATGAAAACCCTAGCTTGGAGATTATTGTAACAGAGCGCTGCTTGACTGGAGGTTGCCCCCTTGAAGAGGCCTGTGAACATTGCTATCTGAATCAAAGTGTTGTTCTGTTGCTATTTTGTATATCATTTCTGTGTATTGTGAAGATTACGTTGGATATTTTACTGTTATTCTGTCATTTCTAGCATTTCATTTCTGTTATGCATATTTTATATATCTGGTATCTTGCAAAATGACCTCTTCAGTGAATTCCATTGACTTATAGCTCAAAATAGTCAAAATCATGGAAACCATCAGAATGCAACGAAACCAAAGCCAACCTGTGCGGAATGGCTCATAATGATGGAATATGATCATCAATGCAAGATGGACCCCACAATCCTTCTCAAATACCCATGTACTCGCTCTAGCACCCATCTGGTTATTCTGGTCATCATAAATCTCTGCCCTGTGATGATGTCCCAAAGTGGGGACATTACATACATCTACCCCTCTCTCCCCCCACTGTGTATCCCCCTCCCTCTCTTTCCCCGACTCTCTCCCCTTTCTCACTTTACCGCTCTATACCTCTCTTCCGTATCTCTCCCCATTCCTCTCACTCTCTTTCTCTACCCCCCTCTTTATCACCCTCTCTCTCCATCTAACACTCACTTTGTACCCACCTCTTTGTCTTCCTCTCTTTCTCTCATTATCTCACACACTATCTCTACCCCCCCTCTCTATCTTCCTCTCTCTCCCTCTCACACTCACACACACTCTCTCTCTATATCCCCTCTTTGTCTTCCTCTCTCTCCCTCTCATGCTCTCAGACACTCTAGAAATGCATGACAAGGCAATACAAGGCCTTGACCTAGACATGGTAAGACCTAGACCTATACCTATACATGGAAAGGCATGGCAAGACCTAAACCTAAACTTAAACCATGACCTAGACCTAGACCTAGACCCTGACCTATACCTAAACCATGAACTAGACCTAGACCATGAACTAGACCTAGACCATGACCTAGACCACTACAAATGGGTACCTGAATGGAATGAATAGCCACATACCATAGATGAGTTGGTATATGAATGGAATGGATAGAAATATATAAATTGTGAGTTTAACTTAATTCATTTGTATGAATAATGTTTGCAAAATATTTTCATCAAACAAATCACAATGCCCAAAATAAAGAGACCAACCATGTCTTGTTGCTTCTCCTCTATATTTCATCATATTTAACCTACACATAGATATTTATTAATACACTCACATAGAGAACATTAATTTGTATATTACATGAAACCAAAGMTTATACCTAMTTTGATATGCTTTGTTAGCCTTAAKTAAATTCATACCATCAAAKAAAACAAATCATAAAGTTACCATTAAACCATGACCTAGATCATGACCATGACCTAGACCATGACCTAGACATAGACCATGACCTAGACATGGAAATACCTACACCTACACCTATATAATGACCTATACATGGAAATCCTCGTGCAAGGACTGCACAGTGGACACACAAAGAGTGCAAAGGAAAAGTCATTTACAGACTTGATAGCTTAGGAGAGATAGAGTGAATTTCATAGAGTGAGTGAAAGGAGTGCACATATACTCATTTGAGTATAAAAAGCTCGAAGGATAGACCCGTGTAAGGAGTGCACAGGGAAAACAATTAATTTAGTGTTGAGAGAGTCTCAAGGAGAGCGAGCACATGGAGTGCATAGGATATTTTTTCTAGGTATCCAACTCCAGAGAAGTAGCACAAAGTGTGCACCAAGGTTCTAATCACTTAGAGTGAAAAATATCAGGAAGAATAGCAATTGAAGTTCCTTGGAGAAAGGATTCATTTTATTTGGAGGTTGAGCAGACGAGATCTGTTCGAAAGAAGCCAAAGTTTTTCACAACTATTAGATTTGAATAAGGTGTGTGGGTGATAACCCTTAAAGTCTTTCGGAATTTAAGAATTATGCAGTTTTAAGGTGTGTGTTGTGGAGGAGACAAATTTCCCAAAGTCGCAGAGTCCAAAGTTAATCCAGACCGTTGGTAGATGGGGGAAATGTGTCAACAAATAAAAAATTATTCAAAAGTATGGCTATCTGGTGAACCTGAAGTGTTGTTGTAAGAATGTGAAAAGCTCTCAAAGCTCCAAATCTCGGAGCAAATCTTGAATGTTGGCATCAGGGCCACGTGTCGAAAGATTTCTAGTGATTTAGGAATCTGACAGATTGGGAGAACAAAGGTGTAAAGTGTTTTGTCTTGAGAACTCTTGAAGGCCCAAAGTCCATAGTAGATATCTACCATCTATTGAGTGGGACACATGGATCGTATATCCATCCCTTCGCCAGTTCGGTGTTCAGAGTATTTGTAGTGTTGTATCGTGAATATATCTAAAGCCTGGAGCTCAGAGTAATCTTAGGTTGTCGATTGAAGGCCGACGTCAGCAGTCTGATTTTCCAGTTCAGAGTTCGTGCATTCGAAGGTGTTTCAAATTTAGACAGGGAAAAATCTTGAAGCCCAAATTCCCATAACTTTTGTGAACCATATATCAAGGCATGTATTGTGAGTCTTTGATCCCCACCTTTATTCGGGTATTTTCAAATTCGACGTTCAGGAGGATTTTTTTGTGTTGTATTTAGAACTCCCAAATCTCGCATCTCCAAAGTGTCGGAGTTCCTACTGGTTAAAGATCTTATCCCACAGTTTTGACCTGAGGTCACGTGGATTTCTCCATTGATGTGACAAGACCCTCACACACGTAAATTGGCGTGTAGGGAAAAGAGAAAAGGCCCGTGGTAGAGTATTTTCAGGTTTCATCAAGAGCCTAAGAGCTAATTTATCTCCCTTGAGTGAACAATCCTAGACCAGGAGTTCACACAAACCCCATGAGTGATGGGGGTTTGTGTTTCCTTGCCTTGTCTTGCCTTGCCTTTCCTTGACTTTCCTTGCCATGTATATCCTTTCCTTGCATTTTCTTGCCTATCCTTGCCTTGCATTGCCTTTTCTTGTCTTGTCTTTCCATGCCTTTCCTCCCTATCCTAACACCTCTCATCTTAGCTTAAAATCATCATCCCTAGCCTAATGCCTTACATCCTAGCTTATAATCATCATATAACATAATTATTGTTGAATTAATTGCATTTTTATCCATTAGGCTTTATCATATTAAATCCATTTATCATAGTTTAATGATATTTCTTTCAAGAAATCATTAGTTAATGGTTTTCTAGTCTTTATTCTTGCATTTTGCATCTTTTTCTCATTGCAACTTGCTAATTTACACTTGATTTACTATTGTTGTTATAAACTTGTAAGCATCATTGATTTTCTTAGAAACACCCCTCATCTAGACCTAGACCTTTCCTTTCCATGGCTTTCCATGTCTTTCCATGTCTTTCCATGCCTTGCCTTGCCTTGCCATGCCTTGTCTTGTCATGCCTTGCCTTGTCTTGCCTTGCCTTGCCTTCTCTTGCCATGACTTGCCTCCCTATCCTAACGCCTTTCATATTAGCTTAGAATAACCATCCCTAGCCTAACTCCTTTCATCTTATCTTAAAATCACATATATCATTATTTCTACATTAATTGCATTTCAACCATTACAGTTTATCATCTTTCATCTATTTAGCACAGTTTAATGTTATTTCTTTCAAGAAATCAATAATTAATGGTTTACTAGTCTTTATTCTTGMATTTGGCATCTTTTTCTCATTGCATATTACTAATTTAAGATTGATTTAATATTGATGTTATAAACTTGTTACATGTTGAAGTATCTTATCTTTCATTCTAGTTTTGTTACATCCTTTATTTTTCTTTGATGGCTAGTGTTTCGCTGCATTTAATTTTACTTTTATTTCCTAGTAAACATAATTGATTTTATTAGAAACACCCCTAACACAAAATCAATTCACTTCCTATAATCAATTTTCTTCCTCTAATCCATCAACTTGGTCTAGGTCTAGTTATTTCCATGTATTTCCATGTCTAGCCTTCCCTTTCCATGTCTCACCTTGCCTTGCCTTGCCTTGCCATGTATTTCCTTGCATTTCCTTGCTTTACCTTGCCTTTCCATACCTTTCCTTACCATTTCTTTCCTTGTTTTTTCTTGTCTACATATAGGTCTAGGAAAGATCTAGCTCTAGGTCTAGATCCAAGTCTAGGTCTAGGAAAGGTGTAGCTCTATATCTAGTTCTAGGAAAGGTCTAGGTCTAGTTCTAGGTATAGGTNCAATTAGTTAATAAAATAATTGATTCAATTTCTTGTAGTTACTTTTATTTTATGTATAAATAGAATTTAAATGATGGAAGAAAGTGTATATTTTAACCTTGTACAATTATTTACTACAAACTGATTTTCAATAAAAAGAACAGAAAAGATACAATGGAAAATACACACATTACACAAATATTTTTCCACTGGAAACCCAAACCGGGAAAACTAGCATCTTCTATATTCATTCACACATACATTGTTTACAATACAATATACATATAGGAGACAACGGAATCCAAAACCCTAATCTAATGACCTGGATTAGTCAACAAACCTAATTCCTTAACCAAAAATAGAAAACCATCGGTGAAAAACCATTTGTCGAAAAAACACCCAAAATGGACATGAAAACCGAGGACCACCCAAAAATGGACACGAAAATCAACGATTTTTTTTTATGGGATGTTGCCATTGAACCCCCGAGGGGGGGCCTATAGGCCCCTCCTCTTACCCCCTTGTGTGCCCGATGCAACATAGACACTAGATCTAGTCATGCAAAGAATATAACACATATCCAACAAAAAGAGATTTGTGATACTCAACTATGTGGAAATACTTTCATATTTTTAATATGGAAACCCTATTGGTCATGTTTAGGGAGAAATTGATTATGTGTATGTATGGTTTCTTGGACTTTTCTCATTTTCATGCATTTTACAATTAGACTTATGAGATTGGACTAATATGTTGTAGATTAATCTTTTGTTATTCGCCTTATATTTCTTGTTCTTTGAAATGTCGTCAACAAATGGATATGGAATCATAACTTGTTTTTTTAATGTTTAGCTAACCTCCATATACATTAATTTACCTAAAATATGTGTGTGTATGCTATTGAACTATTTCATGGTTATTACTTCATTCGATTCAATTGATTTTATATACATTGGGTTATTCTTACTCCTAACGAGTAATTGTAGATTAGGATTGCATTTGATTACTGCATAGATAATTAGGATTAAATAATTTTATTTTTTTTCATTTCACCAAAATTATTAAAGGTATTTAACCAAAATCTCGTGAGTTCCCTACTCCAAACGAATTAAATTCTAACTAGGAATTTGTAATGTCCCTTTCCAAATGAACTCTAGGAGATTGATGGAATAGCCTAAGTGATTCCCATAGGCTATAGTCAATGATTCACACAGGCTATAGTCAATGAAGAGAAAAAGGGAATTAATTAATTATTTAATGTCAATGGGGAGAAAAACAATATTTTTATAAAGTGACATTGAGTAATTAAAGGAAAAGGTGTTTTAAGTGAATTGAGCTTATAAAGTCACTTTAATTTATTAAAAGGGTAAAAGGGTTAGAAAATAGTCAATGAGGAAATAAAATAGGGATGAGGGCACCCTCTCTCATTATGCATTGTTATTTTCCTAAAAATGAATTTGAAGAGAGCTCTTATGGCTTTGTCTCTTGGGACGAAAAAAACTAGAGAAGATTGGAAGATNCAATTAGTTAATAAAATAATTGATTCAATTTCTTGTAGTTACTTTTATTTTATGTATAAATAGAATTTAAATGATGGAAGAAAGTGTATATTTTAACCTTGTACAATTATTTACTACAAACTGATTTTCAATAAAAAGAACAGAAAAGATACAATGGAAAATACACACATTACACAAATATTTTTCCACTGGAAACCCAAACCGGGAAAACTAGCATCTTCTATATTCATTCACACATACATTGTTTACAATACAATATACATATAGGAGACAACGGAATCCAAAACCCTAATCTAATGACCTGGATTAGTCAACAAACCTAATTCCTTAACCAAAAATAGAAAACCATCGGTGAAAAACCATTTGTCGAAAAAACACCCAAAATGGACATGAAAACCGAGGACCACCCAAAAATGGACACGAAAATCAACGATTTTTTTTTATGGGATGTTGCCATTGAACCCCCGAGGGGGGGCCTATAGGCCCCTCCTCTTACCCCCTTGTGTGCCCGATGCAACATAGACACTAGATCTAGTCATGCAAAGAATATAACACATATCCAACAAAAAGAGATTTGTGATACTCAACTATGTGGAAATACTTTCATATTTTTAATATGGAAACCCTATTGGTCATGTTTAGGGAGAAATTGATTATGTGTATGTATGGTTTCTTGGACTTTTCTCATTTTCATGCATTTTACAATTAGACTTATGAGATTGGACTAATATGTTGTAGATTAATCTTTTGTTATTCGCCTTATATTTCTTGTTCTTTGAAATGTCGTCAACAAATGGATATGGAATCATAACTTGTTTTTTTAATGTTAAGCTAACCTCCATATACATTAATTTACCTAAAATATGTGTGTGTATTCTATTGAACTATTTCATGGTTATTACTTCATTTGATTCAATTGATTTTATATACATTGGGTTATTCTTACTCCTAGCGAGTAATTGTAGATTAGGATTGCATTTGATTACTGCATAGATAATTAGGATTAAATAATTTTTTTTTTTCATTTCACCAAAATTATTAAAGGTATTTAACCAAAATCTTGTGAGTTCCCTACTCCAAACGAATTAAAGTCTAACTAGGAATTTGTAATGTCCCTTTCCAAATGAACTCTAGGAGATTGATGGAATAGCCTAAGTGATTCCCATAGGCTATAGTCAATGATTCACACATGCTATAGTCAATGAAGAGAAAATGGGAATTAATTAATTATTTAATGTCAATGGGGAGAAAAACAATATTTTTATAAAGTGACATTGAGTAATTAAAGGAAAAGGTGTTTTAAGTGAATTGAGCTTATAAAGTCACTTTAATTTATTAAAAGGGTAAAAGGGTTAGAAAATAGTCAATGAGGAAATAAAATAGGGATGAGGGCACCCTCTCTCATTATGCATTGTTATTTTCCTAAAAATGAATTTGAAGAGAGCTCTTATGGCTTTGTCTCTTGGGACGAAAAAAACTAGAGAAGATTGGAAGATTGGTTTTGGTGGTAAGACCATCCACCCTAGCTGGTCGAAAGGAGGAGATCACTCAGATATTTTCACTGTGCTTCATTTGTGACAGAGTTTATCTTTTGGTTGCTAAGTTTTTTCAATGTGGTTGAGTATTTCATCATTTTGTAGCTGAGTTTCCTTTGTTGAGGATGATTTTTGTTTGAGGAGGTCAATTTTCTTGTTGTTGGGTCATACCATCTCATTTGGGATGAGTTTATCTTTGTTGGTTCGAGTTAGTGGTTGAAGGGTCAATTTCTTTAGTTGTTGGATGAGTTTTTGGTTGAGTGGGACAAAGTTCCCCTTGTTGGTTGTGTTCTTTACATGCTAGGGTGAGTTTCTCCTTAGATGGGCAGGTTCTATAATTGTTGGGTCTGAGTTAGAGTTGTTAGGGCCGAGTTCAGGTTGTAGGGAGGTTTCACTCTCATGTTGGGTGAATTATGAGGCTGTTAAGGTCGATTTGATGACTATGGGAGGACAATCCCTGGTTGTAGGAGTAGATTTCCTTGCTTGGGCCAATTTCCACTTGATGCAGGAGTTGTGAGGGACTATATGACTTTGTGGAGGCACCCCATTTCCTGTGGAAAGGTCGAACTGAGCCTTTGTATTATCGATTGGTGTAATGGGTCAGAAAGATAATAAAATCTAATATTTGTTGTGTGTATTGGTTATCCTATCATCTTATCAAGTTATTCTTTATTTTCAAATTGTTGTTATATATTGCATATAAAACGAAAACTTTTTTTAGAGTAAAATCATTTATTTTCCATTAAAAACACCAACCAGCAAAGAATAATTGTAACAACAACAACTAGAAGGTTATATAGTGGGGTTTAGAGGTGGTACCAAGTGTTTTGATAACAATACTTACACGAAATATAAGATACACCAAATAGGAAGGGTATTTTACTAGAGGTCTTGAGTGTGCATGAAAACTCTTTGATCAAATGTCCACACCAACAAACTGAGTTAAAATTTGAAAAAAAATGTAAGGAACATTACAGTGGTATCAGATTTTGTGATCCTCCCAGCCTACAAGGGTATTTAATCTTGGATACGGAAAACAATCAAAACAATGTAGGCAACAACGAATCCTATGGTTCAAAGGGGCAACGAACAAGGAACCAAATATAGCACGAGAAAGATGAGGAGTTTACAGATTGTTTGAGGGAATATATGGAGCACAATGAGTCATTTCATGTATCCATGTCATTTAAGGATTTTTGCACCATCAAACATCCTGAGTGGTATGAACCCCAAGTATCAATGGACAAGAAGGTGAAGGTGCCTAGGAAAAAGGTACTAGTTTGTGAAGATTCTGATACTTCTAGAAATGAAGAAAATGTTAACTCTTTATATGTTTCTTCTCCTGGAAATGAGCACATGGACGCTCATGAGGCCTTAGAACCTGAGACCATAAAGGATATTTGGGAAGACAAGGAAGAAGATAGCGCTGATATAGTTTTATTCCAGTAGAGTGACAATGTGGTTTGGGATGAGGAGCCAATTGATGACATTGTGATTTAGGATGAAGAAGAACCAATTAATGGCATTGTGATATGGGATGAAGAAGAAGAAAATATTTTTTATGGTGTGGGGAACATGATATTTTTCATACCACGCAGGATCAACAAAGGAGGTATGCAGACAGACATAGGGTGGAGCATAGTTTCGAGATTGGAGACGTGGTTTTCTTGAGGGTGCAAATACATAGACCATTTTCAATGAGGAGAGGTGGCATTGAGAGGATGAGGTCGCACCTTTATGGTCCCTACAAGATGACCCATAGGTTTGGAGAGGTAGCTTATGATATGGAGTTTCCATATGGTATCCATATTCACAGTTTTTTACATGTTCCATTCCTCAAGAAGGCGTGGGGACCACATGCTACCACTTCCATTGAGTTTCCAACACTAGATGAGAGGGGACATATGATTCCAACTCACGAGAAGGTTTTGGATGTCCAGGGAAGGAAATTAAGGAGCATAGTGATAAGGTAAAACCATGTCAGGTGAAGGTATTAATTGGTATATGATGCCACGTGGGAGAGTGAGCAAATTTCACAGCATCATGTTTTATGGTTGCTTGAGGGAAAGCAATCTTGGGAAGGAAGGATTGTAATGTCCCTTTCCAAATGATCTCCAATATATTGATGGAATAGCCTAAGTGATTCCCTTAGTCTATAGTCGATGAAGGGGAAAAGGGAATTAATTAATTATTTAATGTTAGAGGGGCAAAAAACAATCATTTTATAAAGTGACATTGAGTAATTAAAGGAAAAGGTGTTTTAAGTGACTTGATCTTATAAAGTCACTTTAATTATTAAAAGGGTAAATGGGTCAGAAAAGAGCCAATGGGGAAATAAAATAGGGGAGGGTTCCCTCTCTCATTATGCATTAGTTATTTTCTAAAAATAAAATTGAGAGAGCTCTTGTGGATTTGGCTATTGGGAGGAAAAAGCCTAGAGAAGTATTGGGTTCAGTGGTGAGACTATCCAGCCTAGACGATCATAGAGGAGAGATCATACTCAAATATTCTCATTATGATTCATTTGTGATGGATTTTATATTTTGTTTATTATTATTTTTTTGTGTCGATGAGTTTTATCATTTGGCAGCTAAGTTTTCTTGTATTGCGCCAAACTTTCTTGTTGGGTGAGTTTCTTAAGGTTAGGAAGTGTTTATTTGTTAGTTAGGTCGAATCCCTTTCCCAAGAGGACAATTTTATTTTGATGGGGTCAATTTTATACTTTTTGGGCCAATGTTATACTTGTTAGGGATATTTTACACTTGTTGGGGTTGATTTCATACTTGTTGGGGTGATTTTACACTTGTTGGGGTCGATTTTATGCTTGCTAGGGAGATCTTACAGTTTTTGGAGCTGAGTTAGAATTTTTGGGGGCGATTCCTACATGTTGGGGGTGAAATAAATCTTTGTTGAGTTGATTTTAGTGGTATAGGAACCTATTTGTATCACACCAAGTTGATTATTCGTTGGACAACCAATTTCAAGGTGTAAAGGACCCATTTAG
>JZKD02S1741711.1:43840-55830 GCA_000966675.3 Picea glauca | reverse complement strand
TGGGGGCCCGCTTGCCCCCAGACCCTCCAGCCGGGGGGATAGGCCCCCCGGACCCCGTAGAGGGGGTACCCCCCCTCTGCACTCCCCCACGTGGAAGAGTGTACATACTTATGGGGTGTAAATACTTCATGGGGTATAAACAGGATTGAAAGTAAAAGACCTATAAATCAGGAAGATAATCAGGCTCCACAACCAACACATATGTGTTTCCTGTTACCTTTATTTCATATCTTGTACTGTCTATTTTGGAACGAATTTTCGAACCTCCCGATTCGCTATACAACACCCCTTGTTCGCGCCATTTAGACAAAACGTTTTCCTCTCAAGCTAACTTTGAATTTGTCTGCAACGGCGCTCCTAAGTTTCTTCTTGTATTTTCTCCCACCACATTTCAATTTTACACTGAAAACTATTGCTCGTCTAGCCTTATCCTCTCAATTTTGGTCATTGATTCATTTATCTCTGTCATTTCCTCAAATCGACTCCATAGCCCAAGTTTCACTTCATTGCGCCAATATAACCAGAACCCATTATCTTAAAGGTATTTAAATCTAGCCATTATTCCTAAAGTCATATCCCACACAAAGACCACGCCATTTCTGAGAGATCCCTCTCCATATCCAAAAGGCTAGTTTCGGGTCTCAAAGTTGGTTGAAAAAGTTACCTTCGACGTCTGTTTATCAGCCAAACAGATTTACGGAGTGCTAACATTCTGGCGTCGTTTCCCGGGACGAAGTTGAAAATATTTTCCCCAGGAGAATAACAAACGTTGCAGTTTCACCCATGAGGGTAACAAAGGGACAAACACCCATACTGGATGAAACCTTTACCTTGTCGACTCTAGTCCAAACAAACCAGTATCCCTAAGTAGCACTACTCGGGAAACCTGGCTCCAACGACATTTTACACCAGTGTGAATCCTAACCCAAACCCCTATGAGCCTGTGTACGACCCCAAGAAGATTATGTGCAACGCTAGAGAGCAGGCACCAGACCCATTTTATTTCCTGGATATAATTTTGTCCTTGCCCAGAGACGGAGCGCGGAGAATTGACGACCTTGAGTTTGACGCACTTTTGGAGCAAACTCTGTTTAGGTCTAAGTCAAAAACCAGTTTGGACAAGACTGTTTTCAACCTGAACAATTTCCAAGCCCTAGTGACAAATAATATCCCCCAAAATACGAATCCCCCTAGGGCTATGGCTGCCAGATTCACTCCCCTCATCCTGCCAGCCCAGTTACATGACTTCCCTCAGAATTATAACCAAAGAATCAGACTCTACGACGTTGAGGGAAATGTTTTCGTCGAGAGACACCTGGACTAGTTTAACGACTTTGTCGACCTGGAGGAGGTGGACTACGTAGATGCAAAAATGAGGAGTTTTACGTAAATCCTTTTGGGATATGTAAGAAAGTGGTTCAAATCCCTCCCGCTCGTGAGCATTCGGGACTTTGCCACATTCGAAAGGTTGTTCCTAAATAAATGGGGCAATAAGAAAAACCCTTTGCAGTAGCTAACATAATACAATAATATGAAGAAAGCACCAGAGGAGACGGTGCAGGAATTCTTGGCTCACTTCTTGAAGGTGTACAAATCCATCCCTGCGGAAGTAAATCCCCCCCCCCGGTGTTGTGCAGTTGCGTTTCGCAGATTCCTTCGAAGGTGACTTTTCTCTGCTGCTAATAAAAAGAAGATCGGCGAGCCTAGATGCCATAATGAGTAACGT
This sequence comes from Picea glauca, assembly GCA_000966675.3. Lineage (NCBI taxonomy): Eukaryota > Viridiplantae > Streptophyta > Pinopsida > Pinales > Pinaceae > Picea > Picea glauca. The sequence goes on along the minus strand of JZKD02S1741711.1, from coordinate 54,104 downwards.
TGTTGAGATTAAACTGAACATGATGGCATCAGGGAAAATAAAATTGAGGTTCAACCGGGGTGACAAGATACCCCAGGGAGACGCAGAGTCGTCGACGTCACAGTCCTCAGACGACAAATTCGACATGATGATGAAGACCGTGGAAAATTTGATGGAGAGAATGTTTTTGGGAAACAGGCCTACTACGTGAGAACAAAACGACCCACAGCCCAGAAATCAATATATCTACAAGGGTTAGATTCCTCAAATCAAGCAACGAGACCCAGGTGACCAGTAGACAAGACCTCCTTTCCAAAACAACTACGCAGACGAGGATTTCGACCAGACTTTCGACAACCAGATGCATTGTTTTGATGACAAAAACTCGTGCGTGTTCTTGACAAAGAGCGAGCACGGTCGATATGTGAGCCAAAACGAAGACTTTGTGATGGAAACTGACGATGGTATGATACTTGGAAAAGATGATGCATCATCTTGGGATACAGAATAATTTAGGAAATGTTATCAAAATGATATCATGCAGTTCCAGAAGAAGTACAACCTCTGGAGCAAATATGTACCTGTGGAACAGCAAAAAATGAACTCTGTAAAGAAGCCTACAGTGGACACACCTTCCACAAGCCGACCAAGACCGGATATCACAGCAAAGCATGCAACAGATAAGGCGAAGTCGAAGGAGGAAGTCCTCAAGAAATCCCCAGAGACAGCTCAGGAGACGAGTGAAAAAGATGTAGAAAAAACCTGTCCCCCTTTCAATTTTGAACACGAAATGGCCAAGATCAAAATCTTCTTCCTGTTCAATGAGCTTATTATAAAGGGTGAGGATCGGAAACAAATCATTAAAATGTTGAAAATGGGAGGGACCCCCGATACTATGAACATTTGAGACGACCACCCCTCCATCTTGTTTGGTCCACGCGTCAAAGAGACAAGCGATGTCGAAGATGTCCCTCCTTTCTATGTCAGTCTGAAGATCCATGACCTGACCCTGCATAACGCCATGCTTGATTCTGGTGCATCACACAATCTCATACCAAAGGTGATCATGGATGAGTTGGTTTTAGAGGTCACTAGGCCATACAAAGACATTTTCTCTTTTGATTCGAGGAAAGTTAAATGTTTGGGCCTTATCAAAGACCTAGTTGTATCATTGGCACAACTAAGAACATGGTCATGGACGTGGTCGTCACAGACAGTCATCCAAAATTCTACATGCTTCTATCAAGATCGTGGGTTGTAAATGTGAAAGGTACTTTACATATGGATATGACGTACACCACTATCCCTATCTTTAGCCATGACAGAAAGTTGTAGAGAGAAGTGTTGCTGAAATACATGGTAAGAAGAAAGACGCAGCCGCACAATCATCCTATATACGACATTGACACCGAAGTGGGTTCGTCTATATTCTACAATGAATTTAGCTTCGGAGAAGAAGAATCGACGACCATCACAACAACTGATGAGAAAACCACGCCGGAAACAATAGAGTGCACCAACCCAGAAGACCGCGCGGAAAATGGGGTGTGGAATATGAGTTTTGATGGCATAGTCAGCAGAGAAGGACCTGGGGTTGGTATATCGGTGAGCCCCCCTAAAGCAAGCAAAAAGTTGTGTTCATACAAGATCATGTTTGAATGAACTAACAACATGGTCGAGTATGAAGCACTAATATTGGGCTTACAAGTTTTGAAAGAACTAGGCGCGCAGAGGATAGCAGTGCGCTAAGATTCTGAGCTAATCATAAATCAGGTGAAGGGTGCATATCAGAACAAACACCCCAGACTGCGAGCATACATAAATTTGTCTTTGGAATTTCTCGAAGGATTTTCGGAGTATGACCTGACTACTATCCCCAGAGAACAAAATCAAATCGTCAACGCGTTGGCCACCTCGACCTCGGTTTTCAAGATTCCCATTCTTCCAGATAAAATATATGAAATCGAGGTCAAGCATAGGATGGAAGTACCTGACAACATCAAACACTGGTAGGTGTTTGACGATGACAAACATGTGGAAAGATTCATCCTTATGAACGGAGAGTTCGCTAACACAAACATCGATGGGGAATGTTGCGGTGACAAAGATGAGAGAACAGATGCGCGCAGTAATGACGACCCTTTCCAAAACCAGATCATGGGAAGGGATATAATACAACTGAAGAACAATATCATTCCAAAGGGGTTGGTTCCGTTAGAAAAGTTGTTTGAAGAAAATGATGTGGCTAAGAACCCCAAGATCACCGCAAGCAAAGAAGACGTGGAAGACTGCAACATCAGGACTGAGGAAGATCCGAAGATGGTAAAATTATCAAAGACACTCAGTCCATAGGTCAAGCAGGATTACGTAAAGCTCATAAAGGATTTCTTGGACGTCTTTGCGTGGAGCTACGATGATCTGAAACTATATGACACAAAGGTGATCCAACATGTTATCCCTCTCAAGGAAGATCAGAAGCCTTTCAAACAGAAGCTGAGATTCTCTAAGTGGGTATCTAACCTAGTACCTGTAGGAAATAAAAGCGGTGAAATAAGACTGTGCATAGACTTCCGAAATTTAAATAAGGTGTCTCTCAAAGACCACTACCCCCTTTCCAAAATGGACTACATCTTGCAAAAGGTAGTGGGATCTTAGAAGATGTCCATGATGGACGAGTTCTCAGGATATAACCAAATCATGGTCACCTGGACGATAGAGAGAAGACAGCCTTCACCGCTCTGTGGGGAACGTTCATGTACGCTAAGATGCCGTTCGGCCTAATGAACTTTGGTGCCACCTTTTAGAGGGAAATGGACACCGTGTTTTCTTATGAAAAGGATAAATTCATCGTGATTTATCTGGACAACATCACAGTGTATTCTGCCTCCGACAAACAACATCTCGAGCACCTGAAGAGGGTTTTCCAGAAGTGCATAAAGTTTGGCATATCACTGAATCCAAAGAAATCACATTTCGTGGTGGAGGAAGGAAATATTTTAGGGCACATCATTTCCAAAGAAGGCATTAAAATAGACCCCATCAGGGTTGAAGGGATATTTAAGATCGGCACCCCGCACAGTAAAAAGGAGGTACAATCTTTCATGGGCAAGGTGAACTTTTTGAGAAGATTCATCCCAAACCTGGAAGAAATCATAAAACATATAACTTGCATGCTCAGGAAGGGAAACGAGATTAAATGGAACCCAGAGGCCAAGAATTATTTCAAAGATATCAAAGTAGCGCTGACTAAATCTCTTGTGTTATCCATCCCAGACTTTACGAAAGATTTCCTCCTTTTTTCATTCGCCTCAGAACACAGTATTGTCGGTGTACTGTTGCAGAAGGACAAACAGGATTTCGATAAACCCATAGACTACTTCAGCCGGACACTACACGATGCTCCCCTAAGGTACTATATTATGGAAAATCAGGCGTATGCCTTAGTAAAATCTTTGAAAGAATTCAGGACATACATGTTGCACTCCCATGTCATCACTTGTGTGCTCAGTAGTTTAGTAAAGGACATCCTGACTCAGCCTGACCCGAAAGGAAGGAGAGGAAAGTGGATAGCAGCCATGTTAGAATACGATCTCGAGATCTAGCCTACAAAGTTGATCAAAGGTCAGGGCCTCGTGAAGTTGATGGCGCAGTCGGATTGTGGTGTTGTAGGAATGAACTTCATTGTCGATCTGTCGGGATGCCCTGAAGAAGAAAAAGATACGTAGGTGCCTCAGCATTTCATTGATTCACCATGGTATGCAGACATCATTTATGTATTGGAGAATCTCCATGCCCCTCCATCCATGAGTAATACTAAGGCTATATTCCTCAAGCTTAAAGTGGTTAAGTTCTACATCTTGGACAATAAATTGTATTGAAAATATCCCGGAGGAATACTGTTAAGTTGTTTTCTAGAGGACGATGTGAAACAGGCCATACAGGATTTTCACAGAGGCGACTACGGAGGGCATCACTATTGGAAGACCACCGCGCACAAGATCCTGAGGGCAGGTTATTACTGGTCGACTATTTTTGTTGACGTATATAAGGAGGTCTCTAGCTGCCATGAGTGCCAGATTTTCGATGGGAGGAGAAAGCTACAGTCCCTGCCATTAAAGGCAATCTCAGCCGAAGCGCCTTTCATGTAGTGGGGCCTAGATTTCATAGGAGAGATAAATCCTCCATCCTTCGCACAGCATAATTGGATTCTCATGGCCATTGATTATTTTATGAAATGGATTGAGGTGGTCCCCACAAAGCAAGCTACAAATGCGGTCATAATACAACTCTTGGAGACAAACATTTTGTCAAGGTTCGGGTGTCCTGTTAAGATCATAATAGATAATGCAGCCACGTTCAAGTCTAAAAGGATGGAGAAGTTCTGTCAGGATTATAACATAACCATGGGGCATTCCATGGAATATTATCCACAAGGAAACGGGTTAGTATAATCCTCAAATAAGAGCCTGACCAGGATCATCAAAAGGCTATTGCAAGACAACAAGAGAGCCTGGCATAAGAATCTTATCTACCTGTTGTGGGCAAATCGGATTACCACTAAAAAATCCATATCAACGTCACCTTTCCAGATCATTTACAGCGTAGACGCAATATTCCCTACTACATTGGGACCGCCCGTCAGGAACTTGTTGCAAGAGCAAGAGGCTGAGCCAAGTGATGTGCAAAGGAGGATAAACCAGTTGATTCACACATAGCAGGCGAGGGAGCAGGTGTATAATCGATCTCATCTCCATTAGAAGAGGATAAAGAAATATTTCAACAAACATTCCAAGCAGGAAGATTTTCAGTTAGGATATTTGGTGCTGATATGGGACGCAAGAAATGAAGGTAAATGAAATCACAGAAAGTTCGATCACCTTTGGACAAGGTCGTACAAAATTGGCGCGTATTGCGGAGACAATGCTTATTTCCTAGAAGGAATGGATGGAGAGTGTCTTGGTTGGGGGCCTGTAAACGACAGGTTCCTCAAATGTTACTTGATGAAACAAAAATTGTTTAAGTCATTTGTCATTGTAAATAGTCATTTTATTTTTGCATCGAATCAATAGGTCAGTAGAAAATTGAAGCCCAAAATGAAAGCCCTAAGTTTATGCTAAAGTCTTAGAAGTTGTGTCAATGAGTCTAGTTTGTTTTATGTCTGTCATTTATATTTCTTAGTGTCTAGAGGTCGAATAAATCCCAATGGTTAGGCACCTGGTCTATTGTTCTTTGCTACCTCACAGGGAGGATAGCATCCCCATTGGAGCCAGTTGTTAGCGCCACCATTTTTTTCCATTTAGAGTCGGTTTTGAGTCATGTTATGACCCATGCGTCCAAACATGTGAAGTCAAGTATGTAGCACCATGAGGTTGAAGTCATCAAATGGCCAATTAGCCCTTAGAAATGGGAAAGGGTATCAGAGTTGGGAATTGTATGTGTGGTACGAGCATGTCTTTTCCCAGAAGGTCGAATCTCGTTAAGAAGCCAGTTTCTACGTGCCCAGGTCAAGTCAAGTGGTTAATAAGGGTCACGTCGGCAAGTACAATAGTTATTATCGGTTCATCATGAAGGTCGAGAGAATGAAACATCACGGCGTTCGTATTAGGCATGCCCATCAAGCCTTACCACCTGCATCCTACACATAGGGATTTGCCATGGAAAACCTGCAACTTGACTTGAGACATCTCGTCACCATAAATTCGTTGTCCTTTAGTATGATTTCCTTCTCCTGGTCGATTCGTTATAAATCTCAAATGCTCAGCATTCTCCACAGTCATAGAACCAACCCAGAACTCTATTCGTGATTCTCCTTACCAGTCCAGCTTGTTCACAACCTTCCCTCCCATGCATTTGTTGAGTTCACTGCACGCAGGATACTCCTCGGTCATGCCATGGCGACCTCTCATAGCGTCAGGAAGGGCACACAGAGCATTAGAACTAAAATATTTGAGCCCCAAAAGGACTGGGATTCATTCTCACCGGTGGCAGGCATCCCCAAAGATGGAAAAGAAACTTTCCTCTTACATGCAGAGAATACCATATCAGATTGCAAAAAAATTGAAGTAGAGAGATTCATATAGGAAAGGGAGACGGTAAGAGCCCCCTCCTCCCAACAATATCTTCCTCAGTGGAGGGGAATACTGAGAAAGAACAAGGAGATCATGAAAGCTCAAATTGCAGAAGAACCACGCGTCGGATTGATAGCTAAAGAACTACTCAGACGCGCCAACTGGCTAGAACCTACTGGGAAATTGAGTCGCGAAGGAGGGAACAGAGAAAGGAGAGTGGATGTCATGGGAGAAACTGAGGAAGCGCCATCTCATCAGCTGGAACAAGCAAATATCACTATTGTCGATCTCTATCAAGAAAACAGAGAATTAAGGCGACAGCTAGCGACAAAGACCACGGAAGCGTCAGTTGCACAGAGTCACAGAGGGAATGTGGCATGGCTGAAAAGGCAGCTTAGAGAGGTGTAGGACATTATTGTCCAGCTGCGAGAGGTGTAAAGGTTAGCATAAGAAAGGCACACAGAGCATCCCAAAAAATGTGAAGCGGCCGAAAAGGAAATTTGTGTGGCTCTTGCCAGAGCAAAAAAAGAGAAAGTTTAACAGACGGAATTTTCTTCATGGCAGTTTTGAGTGATATGTGTCCTCTAAAGTATCCTACCATTTTGATAATGGCCGCAAGAATCGAAAAGTTGTTTACTGTGCACAGTTCTCCAGAAAATGGGCGCATATCAGAAAGGGAAGTCGATATTACAGACAACAAGCTTTTAACAGACACCTGTTCGCTAGGATACCTAATTAAGAATACAGTGATGCATCTTTCCCCACATCGGATCCTGATCGACAATCAGACCGTGTGGCGAACTTGAAGACAGATGTTAGTGGGAAAGCATTATTATTGCTTATTTTTTTATAGTGCCATGCAAAGAGTCTTTGGCGCATGTGGCGCATTTTTCCTAGTTTAGAGTTAACAGTTAGAAAGCAGGGCAGCCCAAGCGGCGCCCTCGTTTATATATTTCATATTTTTTATGTAAGCCAGGTTGGTTGGAAAAATTGGGTAAATGACTACTATTGTATGCAATCTGAGTTTTTTTTACCGAAATTTAATACAAAGGTCATGTGACTTGATGAAAAGATTCTAGTTGTGATAGTTGGATGTATCGTGTCTATTTCTTTGTGTATGTGTTTCCTGTTACCTTTATTTCATATCTTGTATTGTCTATTTCGGAACGAATTTTTGAACCTGCGGATTCATTGTACAATGCCCCTTGTTCGTGCCATTTAGACAAAAAAAATTCCTCTCAAGCTAAATCTGAATTCGTCCGCAGCGGCGCTCCTGAGTTGCTTCCTGTATTTTCTCCCGCCACATTTTGGTTTTACACTGAAAATTGTTGCTCGTCTAGCCTTATCCTCTCAAGTCCAGTCACTGAGTCATTTATCTCTATCATTTCCTCAAATCGACTCCATAGCCCAAGTTTCACTTCCTTGCGCCAATATAACCAGAACCCATTATCTTAAAGGAACTTAAATCTAGTCATTGCTCCCAAAGTCATATCCCGCGCGGAGACCGTACCATTTCTGAGAGAGCCCTCTCTAGATCTGAAAGGCTAGTTTCGGGACTCAAATTTGGTTGAAAAAGTTACCTTCATTGTCTGTTTATCAGCCGAACAGATTTACGGAGTGCTAATAGCCACCATTCCAGCAAGCTTGTTTTCCATTGCATTTACAGTTTCAGCTTATTTCCTTATTGAATAGAAAACCAATTTTATTGTATCTCTGTTACTTTGTGTTAAGAATCTGCTAATAATCTATAGTCATTTCGTTCTGCTCATAAAATATGGATCAGAATACCTATGGCATGTAGCAAGATTTATAGAGACCCAGAAGATCTTGAAGATGTAGAGGACCTTAGGAATTTAACATTTAAATAATCTGAAGGTAATAGAGATGCTAAACATACTAATTTGGATGATGCTAATAGTTCTTATTCCAAACCCCTAAAATTGTGAAAAATAAACATAGGGAGGGAGGAGTATCGAAAAATGGTATCCATAGGAGTCTACTGAGATGAACAGACCATGACAGAATTAAAAGCTTTGTTGCAGGAATATGAGGACCTATTCCCTAAAATATTTTCAAAACTAAAAGGTATTAAGGGATACTTAGGGGAGATGAAAATAAAGCTAAATCCTGGCTCAAAAATGATCAAACACATGTCATACCAGTTGAACCTCGGATTCAAAGAGAAGGTGAAGAAGGAGATTGATAGAATGTTAGCAATTGGGCTGATTTTCCTTGTGGATGAGGATGAATGGATCATTTTTATCGTCATACATACCAAGAAAGGTACTAAGTATATACAAGTCTGTGAGGATTACAGGAGATTGAACGTTGCTAATGTACATGACCATTTTCCCATGCCCTTTAGCGATGAGGTCCTAGATCAAGAAGCGAGGAATGAGGCTTATTATTTTAGATATGGATTTTCTGGGTATCACCAGATTAAAATTGCAGTAGAAAAAAATAAAAATACTAGATTCGCTACCAAGTGGGGATCATTTACCTATAATAGTATGCCTTTTGGGCTCAAGAATGCCCTAGAAATGTTCTCTCGAATAGTGATTGCAACATTCTACGACTTCATTCACAAGTTTCTCAAAGTATATATGGATTATTGGACTATGTACAACCTATTAAAAGAGCATATAGTTATATTACGACTAATATTTGATCGCTCCAGACAGCTGCAAATTTCTCTCAATTTGAAAAAAGTGTATTTTTTGTATACCATTTGGGAATCTACTAGGAAATATAGTATGTAGGGAAGGAATGTTGGTTGATCCTACAAAGGTTGTCATGATATTGAATATGCATCCACCTATAACTGCTAAACAATTGTGATCAATGTTGGGTCACACTCGATATTATCGCAGTTTTAACAGAAACTATGCAAGCATAACTTCCCCATTGGAGAAATTGTTGAATAAATTTGAAGCTTTCAGTTGGACATTGGAATGTGCTCAAGCCTTTGATACCCTCAAAGAAAAGAAAATTTTTTCTCTTATTCTCATCTACCTGAATTGGTAAGTGGAATTTCACGTACATATTGATGCTTCTGGTATTGCATTGGGAGAAATCCTTGCACAACCTAGTGAAGGAAACCTGGACCATCCTATTTACTTTTCTATCTGAAAGATTTCTCAGGCCCGAACACAACTACACTACAACTGAAAGGGAAGGTTTGGAAATGGTTTATGCTTTACAAAAGTTTAGAAATTATTATCCAAGGAGTCACTTTAAATTATTTATTGATCACTCTGCTTATATCTTATTAATAAGCATGTGTTAGAAGGAATAATTTGCAGATGGTTATTGTTGTTTGAGGAATTTTATTTTGAGGTCATTGTTAAGCCATGTAAACTAAATGTGGGTCTAGACCATTTTTCTAGACTACAGTCAGGAGAGAGTGGTGATGCTATAGATGATCAACTCCCAGATGCAGATCTTTTTAAAGTCGAGGCTATTCATCATTAATTGTATGACATTGCATTATTTATTAGCATGGGGGCCTATCCTGAAGGTTATTCTGCAACTCAAAAGTGACACCTAGTGGTTTGAGCAACAAACTATCAATTGATTGCAGGACACTTGTACAAATTAGGATTGGATAAAATCCTCATATGTCGCATGCTTTACCATGAAGGATCATAAATTCTATGGGAGTGTCACAGTGGAGTTGTGGGAGGACACATCGATGGAAAGGAAAATACCCTGAAGGTATTACAAACAGGATTATGGTGGCCAATGGTGTTCAAGGATGCCAAAGAATATGATAGGGAATATGATGTATGTCAGCGAGTTGGCAAGCCATCCCATCGTGACGAGTTACCCTTACACCCTATTCGAGCAATGCAAGCCTTTGAAAAGTGAGATGTTGATTTTGTTTGTTCGATATGCCCCCCTGCGAGGTATTCTAAGGAAAGATACATTATTACCGTAACTAATTACTTGACGCATTAGGCTGAAGAAGAAGTTTTTCAAGATTTCTCTACATACACAACAACATGATCCATTTTTTAGAATATAATTACCAAGTTTGTTTGTCCTCAGAGCTTGACTAGTGATCAAAGAGTTCATTTTATCAGTGACACTATCACGACCCTCACAAGATATTTTTTGATTCGGCACCATAAGAGAAGTCCATACCATCCTTAAGTGAATGGAACAGTAGAAGCATTCAACAAGGTCTTAGAAAGGGGTTTAATCAAAGTATGTTGTAT
>JZKD02S1741711.1:32083-43790 GCA_000966675.3 Picea glauca | reverse complement strand
CCACCGCGCACAAGATCTTGAGGGCAGGTTATTACTGGCCGACGATTTTCGTTGACGTATATAAGGAGGTCTCTAGCTGCCATGAGTGCCAGATTTTCGATGGGAGGAGAAAGCTACAGTCCCTGCCATTAAAGGCAATCTCAGCAGAAGCGCCTTTCATGTAGTGGGGCCTAGATTTCATAGGAGAGATAAATCCTCCATCCTTTGCACAGCATAATTGGATTCTCATGGCCATTGATTATTTTATGAAATGGATTGAGGTGGTCCCCACAAATCAAGCTACAGATGCGGTCATAATACAGTTCTTGGAGACAAACATTTTGTCAAGGTTCGGGTGTCCTGTTAATATCATAATAGATAATGCAGCCACGTTCAAGTCTAAAAGGATGGAGAAGTTATGTCAGGATTATAACATAACCATGGGGCATTCCATGGAATATTATCCACAAGGAAACGGGTTAGTATAATCCTCAAATAAGAGCCTGACCGGGATCATCAAAAGGCTATTGCAAGACAACAAGAGAGCCTGGCATAAGAATCTTATCTACCTGTTGTGGGCAGATTAGATTACCACCAAAAAATCCATATCAATGTCACCTTTCCAGATCATTTACAGCGTAGACGCAATCTTCCCTACTGCACTGGGACCGCCCGTCAGGAACTTGTTGCAAGAGCAAGAGGCTGAGCCAAGTGATGTGCAAAGGAGGATAAACCAGTTGATTCACACATAGCAGGTGAGGGAGCAGGTGTATAATCGATCTCATCTCCATTAGAAGAGGATAAAGAAATATTTCAACAAACATTCCAAGCAGGAATATTTTCAGTTAGGATATTTGGTGCTGATATGGGACGCAAGAAATGAAGGTAAATGAAATCACAGAAAGTTCGATCACCTTTGGACAAGGTCGTACAAAATTGGCGCGTATTGCGGAGACAATGCTTATTTCCTAGAAGGAATGGATGGAGAGTGTCTTGGTTGGGGGCCTGTAAACGACAGGTTCCTCAAATGTTACTTGATGAAACAAAAATTGTTTAAGTCATTTGTCATTGTAAATAGTCATTTTATTTTTGCATCGAATCAATAGGTCAGTAGAAAATTGAAGCCCAAAATGAAAGCCCTAAGTTTATGCTAAAGTCTTAGAAGTTGTGTCAATGAGTCTAGTTTGTTTTATGTCTGTCATTTATATTTCTTAGTGTCTAGAGGTCGAATAAATCCCAATGGTTAGGCACCTGGTCTATTGTTCTTTGCTACCTCACAGGGAGGATAGCATCCCCATTGGAGCCAGTTGTTAGCGCCACCATTTTTTTCCATTTAGAGTCGGTTTTGAGTCATGTTATGACCCATGCGTCCAAACATGTGAAGTCAAGTATGTAGCACCATGAGGTTGAAGTCATCAAATGGCCAATTAGCCCTTAGAAATGGGAAAGGGTATCAGAGTTGGGAATTGTATGTGTGGTACGAGCATGTCTTTTCCCAGAAGGTCGAATCTCGTTAAGAAGCCAGTTTCTACGTGCCCAGGTCAAGTCAAGTGGTTAATAAGGGTCACGTCGGCAAGTACAATAGTTATTATCGGTTCATCATGAAGGTCGAGAGAATGAAACATCACGGCGTTCGTATTAGGCATGCCCATCAAGCCTTACCACCTGCATCCTACACATAGGGATTTGCCATGGAAAACCTGCAACTTGACTTGAGACATCTCGTCACCATAAATTCGTTGTCCTTTAGTATGATTTCCTTCTCCTGGTCGATTCGTTATAAATCTCAAATGCTCAGCATTCTCCACAGTCATAGAACCAACCCAGAACTCTATTCGTGATTCTCCTTACCAGTCCAGCTTGTTCACAACCTTCCCTCCCATGCATTTGTTGAGTTCACTGCACGCAGGATACTCCTCGGTCATGCCATGGCGACCTCTCATAGCGTCAGGAAGGGCACACAGAGCATTAGAACTAAAATATTTGAGCCCCAAAAGGACTGGGATTCATTCTCACCGGTGGCAGGCATCCCCAAAGATGGAAAAGAAACTTTCCTCTTACATGCAGAGAATACCATATCAGATTGCAAAAAAATTGAAGTAGAGAGATTCATATAGGAAAGGGAGACGGTAAGAGCCCCCTCCTCCCAACAATATCTTCCTCAGTGGAGGGGAATACTGAGAAAGAACAAGGAGATCATGAAAGCTCAAATTGCAGAAGAACCACGCGTCGGATTGATAGCTAAAGAACTACTCAGACGCGCCAACTGGCTAGAACCTACTGGGAAATTGAGTCGCGAAGGAGGGAACAGAGAAAGGAGAGTGGATGTCATGGGAGAAACTGAGGAAGCGCCATCTCATCAGCTGGAACAAGCAAATATCACTATTGTCGATCTCTATCAAGAAAACAGAGAATTAAGGCGACAGCTAGCGACAAAGACCACGGAAGCGTCAGTTGCACAGAGTCACAGAGGGAATGTGGCATGGCTGAAAAGGCAGCTTAGAGAGGTGTAGGACATTATTGTCCAGCTGCGAGAGGTGTAAAGGTTAGCATAAGAAAGGCACACAGAGCATCCCAAAAAATGTGAAGCGGCCGAAAAGGAAATTTGTGTGGCTCTTGCCAGAGCAAAAAAAGAGAAAGTTTAACAGACGGAATTTTCTTCATGGCAGTTTTGAGTGATATGTGTCCTCTAAAGTATCCTACCATTTTGATAATGGCCGCAAGAATCGAAAAGTTGTTTACTGTGCACAGTTCTCCAGAAAATGGGCGCATATCAGAAAGGGAAGTCGATATTACAGACAACAAGCTTTTAACAGACACCTGTTCGCTAGGATACCTAATTAAGAATACAGTGATGCATCTTTCCCCACATCGGATCCTGATCGACAATCAGACCGTGTGGCGAACTTGAAGACAGATGTTAGTGGGAAAGCATTATTATTGCTTATTTTTTTATAGTGCCATGCAAAGAGTCTTTGGCGCATGTGGCGCATTTTTCCTAGTTTAGAGTTAACAGTTAGAAAGCAGGGCAGCCCAAGCGGCGCCCTCGTTTATATATTTCATATTTTTTATGTAAGCCAGGTTGGTTGGAAAAATTGGGTAAATGACTACTATTGTATGCAATCTGAGTTTTTTTTACCGAAATTTAATACAAAGGTCATGTGACTTGATGAAAAGATTCTAGTTGTGATAGTTGGATGTATCGTGTCTATTTCTTTGTGTATGTGTTTCCTGTTACCTTTATTTCATATCTTGTATTGTCTATTTCGGAACGAATTTTTGAACCTGCGGATTCATTGTACAATGCCCCTTGTTCGTGCCATTTAGACAAAAAAAATTCCTCTCAAGCTAAATCTGAATTCGTCCGCAGCGGCGCTCCTGAGTTGCTTCCTGTATTTTCTCCCGCCACATTTTGGTTTTACACTGAAAATTGTTGCTCGTCTAGCCTTATCCTCTCAAGTCCAGTCACTGAGTCATTTATCTCTATCATTTCCTCAAATCGACTCCATAGCCCAAGTTTCACTTCCTTGCGCCAATATAACCAGAACCCATTATCTTAAAGGAACTTAAATCTAGTCATTGCTCCCAAAGTCATATCCCGCGCGGAGACCGTACCATTTCTGAGAGAGCCCTCTCTAGATCTGAAAGGCTAGTTTCGGGACTCAAATTTGGTTGAAAAAGTTACCTTCATTGTCTGTTTATCAGCCGAACAGATTTACGGAGTGCTAATAGCCACCATTCCAGCAAGCTTGTTTTCCATTGCATTTACAGTTTCAGCTTATTTCCTTATTGAATAGAAAACCAATTTTATTGTATCTCTGTTACTTTGTGTTAAGAATCTGCTAATAATCTATAGTCATTTCGTTCTGCTCATAAAATATGGATCAGAATACCTATGGCATGTAGCAAGATTTATAGAGACCCAGAAGATCTTGAAGATGTAGAGGACCTTAGGAATTTAACATTTAAATAATCTGAAGGTAATAGAGATGCTAAACATACTAATTTGGATGATGCTAATAGTTCTTATTCCAAACCCCTAAAATTGTGAAAAATAAACATAGGGAGGGAGGAGTATCGAAAAATGGTATCCATAGGAGTCTACTGAGATGAACAGACCATGACAGAATTAAAAGCTTTGTTGCAGGAATATGAGGACCTATTCCCTAAAATATTTTCAAAACTAAAAGGTATTAAGGGATACTTAGGGGAGATGAAAATAAAGCTAAATCCTGGCTCAAAAATGATCAAACACATGTCATACCAGTTGAACCTCGGATTCAAAGAGAAGGTGAAGAAGGAGATTGATAGAATGTTAGCAATTGGGCTGATTTTCCTTGTGGATGAGGATGAATGGATCATTTTTATCGTCATACATACCAAGAAAGGTACTAAGTATATACAAGTCTGTGAGGATTACAGGAGATTGAACGTTGCTAATGTACATGACCATTTTCCCATGCCCTTTAGCGATGAGGTCCTAGATCAAGAAGCGAGGAATGAGGCTTATTATTTTAGATATGGATTTTCTGGGTATCACCAGATTAAAATTGCAGTAGAAAAAAATAAAAATACTAGATTCGCTACCAAGTGGGGATCATTTACCTATAATAGTATGCCTTTTGGGCTCAAGAATGCCCTAGAAATGTTCTCTCGAATAGTGATTGCAACATTCTACGACTTCATTCACAAGTTTCTCAAAGTATATATGGATTATTGGACTATGTACAACCTATTAAAAGAGCATATAGTTATATTACGACTAATATTTGATCGCTCCAGACAGCTGCAAATTTCTCTCAATTTGAAAAAAGTGTATTTTTTGTATACCATTTGGGAATCTACTAGGAAATATAGTATGTAGGGAAGGAATGTTGGTTGATCCTACAAAGGTTGTCATGATATTGAATATGCATCCACCTATAACTGCTAAACAATTGTGATCAATGTTGGGTCACACTCGATATTATCGCAGTTTTAACAGAAACTATGCAAGCATAACTTCCCCATTGGAGAAATTGTTGAATAAATTTGAAGCTTTCAGTTGGACATTGGAATGTGCTCAAGCCTTTGATACCCTCAAAGAAAAGAAAATTTTTTCTCTTATTCTCATCTACCTGAATTGGTAAGTGGAATTTCACGTACATATTGATGCTTCTGGTATTGCATTGGGAGAAATCCTTGCACAACCTAGTGAAGGAAACCTGGACCATCCTATTTACTTTTCTATCTGAAAGATTTCTCAGGCCCGAACACAACTACACTACAACTGAAAGGGAAGGTTTGGAAATGGTTTATGCTTTACAAAAGTTTAGAAATTATTATCCAAGGAGTCACTTTAAATTATTTATTGATCACTCTGCTTATATCTTATTAATAAGCATGTGTTAGAAGGAATAATTTGCAGATGGTTATTGTTGTTTGAGGAATTTTATTTTGAGGTCATTGTTAAGCCATGTAAACTAAATGTGGGTCTAGACCATTTTTCTAGACTACAGTCAGGAGAGAGTGGTGATGCTATAGATGATCAACTCCCAGATGCAGATCTTTTTAAAGTCGAGGCTATTCATCATTAATTGTATGACATTGCATTATTTATTAGCATGGGGGCCTATCCTGAAGGTTATTCTGCAACTCAAAAGTGACACCTAGTGGTTTGAGCAACAAACTATCAATTGATTGCAGGACACTTGTACAAATTAGGATTGGATAAAATCCTCATATGTCGCATGCTTTACCATGAAGGATCATAAATTCTATGGGAGTGTCACAGTGGAGTTGTGGGAGGACACATCGATGGAAAGGAAAATACCCTGAAGGTATTACAAACAGGATTATGGTGGCCAATGGTGTTCAAGGATGCCAAAGAATATGATAGGGAATATGATGTATGTCAGCGAGTTGGCAAGCCATCCCATCGTGACGAGTTACCCTTACACCCTATTCGAGCAATGCAAGCCTTTGAAAAGTGAGATGTTGATTTTGTTTGTTCGATATGCCCCCCTGCGAGGTATTCTAAGGAAAGATACATTATTACCGTAACTAATTACTTGACGCATTAGGCTGAAGAAGAAGTTTTTCAAGATTTCTCTACATACACAACAACATGATCCATTTTTTAGAATATAATTACCAAGTTTGTTTGTCCTCAGAGCTTGACTAGTGATCAAAGAGTTCATTTTATCAGTGACACTATCACGACCCTCACAAGATATTTTTTGATTCGGCACCATAAGAGAAGTCCATACCATCCTTAAGTGAATGGAACAGTAGAAGCATTCAACAAGGTCTTAGAAAGGGGTTTAATCAAAGTATGTTGTATTAATCAGGATGATTGGGATGAGAGAGCTACAATTGTGTTATGGGCTTACCAAACCACTACAAAGAGATTACATAGGTATACCCCATTTCAGCTGGTGTATAGACGAGAAGCGGTAGTGCCATCTGAGTTTATAATTCTGATTCTATTCATTGTGCAAGCTACTAAGATGACATACGATGAATCCCTTGTAGCAAGAATTGGGGAATTAATGGAACTTGAAGAAGCTCGATTCTTAGCAGATTTTCATTGGATAGTGGAAAAGGATTGGAAAAAGGCTTGGAATGACCGACATATTAAGCATAAGTCATTTGCACAAGGTGACCAAGTCCTCTTATACAATAGTAAGTATCATAAACATCTGGAGAAGCTACAGATGCATTGGTTGGGATCTTTTATAGTTTTGGAAATCCATGAATCTAGTGTTGTTAGGATCAGAAAAATAGATGGTATTATTGATCATGAATTGGTGAATGGTGCCCACCTAAAGCCCTACATTTCCGTTCAATAAGTGTAATTGTGAAGCGCTCATGTACGTGGGAGTGCATACAGTAGGTAGGATTTTTCATTAGTTGTTGTTTTTCGTTTCTGTCAATAGATTGGTGGCGTGTTCCATTGTCACTTTTCCTAGCATCTAGTAGTCCCTATCATTTTATCCATCCCAAATATTAACTTTGTGGTCGAGGAGGCATAAATCAAATCCCTTTGTATCTTGTATCTTCCAAGATTGAAACCCATGCTTGTCATTGTCACTAGGTTAGTTAAATGTCCCATAATTATTAGTTGGATTCATTTACTTCCTCACAGTTTTCAATACATTTAGAGTGATCATTGGTGACGCCATTACTTTTAAATTCACCCCAATATCCTTGCATCGTGTTGCCACTTCTATTCTTAATTGCCCACATCACCTCGTAGATTTTGTTGTGTCTACTCGGCATGTCTGATGTTAATGCTAAAATGGTTGCCATGTTATCTCTCTTAATGGTTTTTAATGTCATCACCATCCCCTGACATTGCCTCTAAACTCACCTTTGGTTGACTGCTCACCAATATTGTGTTTTCATCAAGTTCTTTGTATCTTCAGTCCTGGATCTCCCTGAGAACTCTGTGAGCCTGCACCTTTGTCCACCAGTTCAATTTGTCTACCAATGTACTTATGTTATGATGGTACACACTCCTAGTCGAGGATCCTTTCCCAAAAATGCTATTCCAGAGGAAATTATTGATCTATGTGTTATAGTTCAGGGTGATCTCCATGGGAAGGTCAAGCAAATTCGGTTGGTTGAGCTATATTTCATAGATGCTTCCATCTTTCCACAAATGGATATTCATGCATTTATAGATTGCAACACACTATCGGATGGACGGTTTTAGTGGTAGTGGAAACCTGAGTTCGTACCTCTACAGGAATCTACCTTGATAAGTCTTCGTGACCTACCATTCTTTGGTACTATTGGAGAAGTCGATCAGTGCACAAAATTCCTTATCATCTGAGTGCACAACAATACCTTATAGTTAAACTAGGCATATCCCATCCATGTTGAGAAAATTCATAAGCTCATTGGGTTGTCCATGGAAGGGCAGGATGTTATAGATGACTTCCAAGGCTCTAGGAAGCATGGGTGAAAACAAGGTGAAATCAGCTTATATGACAAATACAGAACTAGGCGAGGAGGTCACCGAACGCACATTGCGTTGATCAACAATGAACCGAATTGCATGGCCTATTATCTTATTATTGGAAAAGTACCAAAGAATTACACGAAAGGAGAGTGTGCACTTGATGCCATTGCAGTAGCTGAATTTACAAAAAAGGTCGCACCATTGAATTGGTGTAAATATTTGTTCATCGCACTGTTCCAAGCTTGCACGGATGCACATGAGAAGGTCAGATACTTCATATATGGCTACTTATTAGTAGCATTCTCTATGTGGAAGTGGCAGCCACTGAAGGGTCACAACATCTCTCGCATGCATGATGGTCATATCACCAAACTCTTCGACACTTGGCATATTCGCACTGCAACCACCAACAAAACAACTCACACTGCATCCTTTTCTCAGTGGTATAACGCCCTTATCACCACAACACAAAGGCCATGAATCCCATAGTCATTACTAAATCGTCACACTCACAACATCTGATTCGGGATGAGCTGTGATCATAACGTTTGTATGACCTCTTGGAGATTTTCCATCTCTTTTCCATATGACTCCTTTACCATTTTATCTGGATGAGGCAGTGTTTGATAAAGAAGTCACCACATGGTTGGGTGTCACTATCGAAAAGAAGCGCTTGGGTGTCTCCTACACAATTCTTGATGTCACACAATGGTTTGTTCCTATGCAAACCCCTAACGTAGGTACCAGTTTCGCAAAAAGTGAATGAATTCCTTCAAGCTCAGAGGAAGGGGAAGATAAAGGAGAAGAGTAAACGTTGCCAAGGGGGACAATTTAGATCCTATTTTCCACCATTCTGGACGACGCCACCATCTTGGGTAAGCAATTGTGTGAGGTTTTTACTTATGTGTTTCCTCTAAAGAAACAATGCATCGTTTCTCCCTCCAAATATGTCTTTGACCCCCTTGTCACTGAAGCCACTCCATTGTCTTCCCTTCCACCTCTAACACGTATTGCTTCCCCTTTGATATGCACCACTACCTCAATTCCTTCATCGGTCCTTGTAATAACCATCCTTGATGATCCTCTAGTGATGCAAAATTCTACCCTCATCCTTGAGGAACTACCCAACCAACAACATTATTTACATGTCGATGTCCTATTCACGACTTTGTTATCCCCCACTCACACCCATTTCGACACCACCTTTCCAGAGTCTATAAATCCCTCTGCTACACCTACCGAAACCATCATTCCACTCCTATCCTCTATTCCCCAGATTCCACATAACTAAGTCTCCATAGAGATGCAACCAAAAAATGTTATTCATTAAGAGCCAGAAACAAGGCCAGAGACACACTTTTTGATGGACCACGATCCTCCAAAATACCAGTTGGATACTTTGGATGATACCCATTCATCTCACAGCATGAGATCGATCAAGGATCATATTGCACTTATGTTATAAGACCCCCACCAGTGTCGAGCTATCCAGAAGATGTGCCTGGAGCAGACATAGGTTGTTGTCACACTTCCACAGGAGGTCCAAGGCTGGATTATGCATAGTTTTAGATCCACATCAACTAGTTTGTATGACATTGGCGCCCCTAGCAAGTCCGAGCATTCTATTTCCAGTGGCCTCATGCTTGCATCCAAACTACAATTAGATCCCTCTCTTGCCAACGGAGATCTTGCCACGTGGGCTACACCGCAAATCTTGACTATTATTCAGGCTTCCACCGATCAGCTTGAACAAAGGATCCTTGTAGTCGAACTCACCAATAACGAGATCCAACAACAAACACTGCACCTGCAAGATGTCGCTTCTGCCATAGAATTTCAACATGGATTGTGTATTCAAGGTAAATCCATTGTTGTGGTTGTGTGAGACAAATTTACTCAATTCTGGCCCTCTTTTCGATAGGTTGTTCATGAGCTTCCGAAAGACATCACTCCAGTTGCGCCTCCACAACGAGTTGAGATAATTTTTGGTGCCTGGTCACAGCTAGCTACAAAGACTGATACCCTGCAACAGGAGTTAGTTGTGATCAAATTAAAGGAAAACGATCAGCCCCAATAGATGTTATAGAATATTAAACATGCAGTTGCGAATGGAAACACCATTAGGTCCTCTCTTTATGCTCGGGTCAAGGAGTGTCGTCAACTCTTTGATTTGGTCAATGACTGGGTTGGCTTGCTGGAACATCTTAGACACCCTGTTGAAGAATTTCACACTCAAATTAACAGGATGAATGTGAAATCCCAGGCCATCATTGATCCAATGGAGCAGGCTACCAAGTTTGCAAAAATTTAGGTTGAAGATGAAAGACTTGATGTGTCAGATGTGTCTATTTGGGTTGCCAAGAAGGAGATCTAAACCTTCCTACCTACCGTGCAGGATGAGTACATCTGGATGTAGCAACGCAACTCCATTTTCGATACCAAAGGAAGTGTTGTATTGGCTACTCAACCAGAGGAGTCCTATGTGACTGTCACTTAGGAATTTGTTGTGGGAACCTCGATTTTGGAAAGGAAATGTCAGGACCGCGTTGAGCACGATGACCATTTTTGTGAGCAGACTATTTCCATTGTACCGGAGTTGGGCCCTCTGCTTTTGGAAAGTCAAGGAAAAGAGCCAACAGGTTGACTCAGGACGAGTCAAAGGTTGTGGTCGAGGCCTTTTGGGCCATCTATTTTTGAAGAGAACTTGATTTTGTGGAAAGGGAAAAGTTTTGCGGGAAAGTGCAACAGCTTAGCAGAGGATTAGAAGTACCAGAAAACAACTAGGATGATCGAAAAGTTAATTGCATTCATGTCGACTGTTAGCGCCCAAATTTTTCATATATAATTTTAAACCTCTTCATTAAAATTTGTGTTTTAATGGTCATATTTTTTTGTTCTTTTACCCATTGTCATAATCTTCACATCTCCTATCTAGTCTTGACAAGCTTTAATTTGATCACTTTCTGCCCATGAACCGTATGGTGTGTCTTTTTTACCTGCATTACAAAAAAACACAATAATTGTTACTTAGCCTGTAACCCTAGCTTTTATGTCTTTATTATATTTCTAAACAAAAATATACATTTTCATATATTTCTCCAAGCTTTAATTTGATCACTTTCTGTCGTGAACCTTATGGTGTGTCTTTTTTACCTGCATTACAAAAAAACACAATAATTGTTACTTGGCATGTAACCCTAGCTTTTATGTCTTTATTATATTTCTAAACAAAAATATACATTTTCATATATTTCTCCAAAAGGTGATATGTCCTCTAATCCTAAGTCTAAGCCATATCACATATCAAAGTCCACAAACTATGACAAACTCCGAGTTCATATGTCAAGTACAAACCAACATATAAGTCACCAGAGACAATCCCAAGCGTCGAGCCATTCCTTTCCCACATGTCTAGTTGAATAAATCTATAAGCCTCAGCATATATAAATATGTTAATATTAATTTATCGATTCATTTGGGATCTTGTTCAAGAGGTAAAATAAAAAACAAAATGCAGACAAGTGCTTTTTACAGGTGCCATCTCTGCAGATATGGAGGGTCGTGTCACATCAATACGTCGAGAAGACAGATGAGTTGAAGTGCCAAGTGATTGCAGGTGTCAAATTGGTAACTTAAGCTTGAAAATCAAGCCACGACATGGCATTGCAAGCATTACAGCAGGAGGATATCTTAGAAAGAAAGAAAGAAAGAAAGTATTTTTAACATCCACGAGGCTAAAAATAGCCTATGGGACAGATTGTTTTTCCATCTGGCTTTTGTATT